>MDKH01081637.1:0-40021 GCA_005239495.1 Nicotiana undulata
AAAAAGTTTGGGGTTAAAACAAAGTTTGGGGGCCATTTGGCTATTTTTTAAAATACCAAACGGTTTTTAAAAATTTTTTTTTTTTTCAAAATATGACCGTTGGGCCCGCCTGGCGGGCCCGGGCTAAACGGGCCCGGGCTCACGGGCCCAAAACATAGACCCGACCCGCTTAGCCGCGGGCCCGGGCCAGGCCCGGCCCACCTGCCACCCTTACGCTACGGTCTCTAGTAAATTTATGAGTCAACTTTGTTCCACAAATTTTCACTTAGCCTTATTTTTATCTCTTAGTTGAATAAAAAATGGTCAAACAAGAGATGTTTCAGACCGTTTAGAAGGTTGTCTAGAAAAAGTAGGGTTAGTAACAGGAGGGTCAGGCGGGGCATCATTTGGATTATTATCAGTTGGGTTAACTTCAACTACAGGACTAGTAGGTGTATCATCATCCGGTTGCGTTTCATCAAAATCTATATTTTCATCATCATTTTCATCAATACTATAAAGAGCATTCATATATTCATGGTTTAATTGTTCACCTGGTGAAATATCATGGTCAAATTGACTATCCGTAAATCGAAATAATGTGTTATCGGTATCAAGAATAGCAGGTGTAGGACGAGTAACAGGTTTGAGTCGGGGAGCCAGGGGAGGTAATAGCTTGGCCACTAGATTCACCAATTTTGGATTTTCTTTTACTTTTACCAAACATTTTTTTCAAAGAAAAGTCCATATGAATTATAATTATACAAATTAAAACAACAAAACTATAATATTAAAAATTAAAAGTTGGAACGAGTTTACCTAATTGACGAACAACTTCTTGAAAATTGTATATCGTTGAAGACTTGAATACTTCAATTCAGCAACTTGACAATTTTTCACAAATTGCAATAATAAAGTAAGCAATTATAGAAGAAAATTAGAGAGAGATTGATGATTTTGGGAGAAAAATGAAAGAATGAGGGGGTATTTATAGTTGAGAATAGGGAAAAAGTGTAATTATAAAAAGTTTGGGGTTAAAACAAAGTTTGGGGGCAAATGGCTATTTTTGAAAGTGCCAAACGGCTAATTTGACAGGCCAACAGCTATTTTTTAAATATCCAACCGTTGCCTATTTTTCAGATTTAAAAAAAAAAAAAGTAGTCGTTGGACCCGTTAGGTCTGGTTGAACCGGCCCACTTATGGAAGCCGGTCCCAGGCCAAACGGTCCCGGTCTCGCGGGCTCAACACTAAGGACCGGCCCACATGGGCTTTTTGAACCGCCTGGGTCCGGACCCAAATGGGACAGCCCGTTTAGCCCACAACCCATATGGGCTGGCGGGCCTGGGAACGGAGGTGCAGAACAACCCATTGGAGCAGGAAAGTTTGTTGTTCTGCACCTCCGCTTTGACAAGGTAAAACGCTCTTCTTTGAGCAGTTAGTATCAGGATTATAGTTATCTGCTCCTCGCATTACAATGATTATCTGCCTGAAGTAAATTGGAAGTTTTAACTTGCGGATCCTGCAGTATCTCCTGATCAAATAACTAGTCTTATCATTTCCAGATAGAGTTTGTTGTCTTTGAAACCTGTTAAAGTCAACATCATATGTCCTGTGATCCACTTTTTCTTTTCCTTCGTTACATTGTTTAGTTTTGAGCTTTCAAGTCTTGCTCTCCCGTCCACAATGTAACCTTGTTATTTTTCCAGGATATAGCTGCACATTCAGCGTGTGATTTTGGTAGTGGAAAGGCTGAAAAACTGGCATTAGCCAAATATAGGCAAGTGATTTGACGGGGAAGAGTCCTAAACTCTCAATTTACTGATGAAGGGTTGAGAAGTCAAGGACGGTGCCCGTTGACCCCAGAAGAAATTGGATTACTGTTGGCAGCTTTGGGATTTGACAACAGCACTTGATTATATCTTGCCTCCCATAAGGTCGCCTCTTCGTCTGTAGATCTCTCTATATTTTCTACTTTTCAAAATTTTCCCTGGTGTTTGAGATGCAAGATTATCTTAAGCCTGTACTTTTGTTTTCTAAAGTTACTCTGTTAGGATCGGGAACCGGGTAGTGCGAAATTTAGCGAAACAAATTATAATGACAATAACAAAGATAATGCACGTTGAAAATAACAGCAATTAAAGCATATAAGGGAGTCACAAATTTAACGTGGTTCGGTCAAGGTGACCTACGTCTACGAACGGAGAGTAGCAATTTCACTATAACAACAGGCACACAAAAGAGAGTACAAAATTAGAGATGAAACTCTAATTACCCCAAAATATATCCCAAGAGAATAACCTCGCTACAATCACTCACAAAGAAGAGGTTCACTCAAAGTATTTCCCAACACTAACTCTATGGAATATAATAAAACTCTCTATTACAACAATACTCAAAATGAGTTTCTAATCAAAATATGGGATGATTCAAATGATGTAAGATGACCTATATTTATAGGGCAAAGTTCTTGGCCCCCAAGTAAAGAAAAAGGAATAAAAGAAAATATTTTTATCTTTGGCTCCAAGCTAGAATTCTTTGGCTCCAAGATTGAAAACTTTGGCTCCAAGATTAGCCATGAACAAATTTAGGTCATGTCTTACATACTCTTTCTCTGTCAATGTTTCTAGGTTTATGGTGGGGAAGCCGGATCTCAACCCTGAGAAGTTTGTTTCCGCTGATGGAAGACAAAAAGAGCCTTGCTTCGTCAGATGTAAGAGCTCTTATTAAAGGGAAGGCATCCTTACTGGCTGCGGTTGATTATTATGTTAGCATGCGTAGTGATATTTTCATTTCTGCTTCCCCAGGAAATATGCACAATGCAATGGTAATCACCTGCATTTCTAATTTTTGAGTTGCAATTTAGCTGCTGTACTGCACTTCAGAATTTATTTCATAATATTAGGTCTAGATATTTGTACCCGCTTTCATTTTCGTTGCAACGACTAGAATCTGTTTACGGATATCCTATTTGGTTATCATTTATTTGATCATATATGATTCGGCTAATCAACTTGAAATCAACAGGTGGGGCATCGAACGCACTATAATCTGAAGACGATGGCCTTATCAGGCCAGCTTTTCCTGAATAAAACCCTGAGTTGGCCAGAGTTCAAAGAGGCAGTTGTGGAAGGACAAAAGAATCGACAAGGGCAGATCAGACATCGCAAACCTAATCAATCTTTGTACACGTATCCTGCTTCCGATTGCATGTGCCAGGATTGAGCGTGCCTTTACAATATATGTGCTGACATTAGGTTAGTATTTGTGCCTCTAAAGTTAAAATAAAAGGCCGACCCCTTATTCTATATCTAGTGCAAATATGTCGACTATCATAGATGGTAGATATTGTGATGAAGTTGCTGATCAGTAGCAGTACCATTTCTGGACACAGAATTGGTGCAGTAGGCCTTACCTTTTGATTTATGAAGTTGGTTCTCAAAATGCATTTTCTTATGAAATATTATCATATATTATTCGGAAAAGAGCTAAAAATACCCCTATCATTTGGTAAATGGTTTGCTTTTACGCTCTGTCCACCTATTGGTTCAAAAATGCATACAATTAATTACCCTTGCGACTGGCGGAAATTTTTGTGGCCCCTTTTTTAATGTCTTGGCAGCACGTAATTGGGTGGCTCCCTTGTCCAGATCAAATTTAACCTACTCCAGGTTTAAACCCGCTCCAGTTTATTGGACCAATCCACCGTAAAAAACCCCATCTTCCTCGCCTCTCCTCCAAAAAAGTAGCCACAACCTCCATAAATGCAGCAACCGCCAAGCTTCTAAAACTAGTCGCCAGTCACCCGAAACACTACCACAAACTCCAACTGAGACTAGGCACTATCCATCGTTAAAATAGCTATATAAACTCACCTAAAAACCTCCATTATATTAATGCAACTCCAAAAACCAGTTGCATGGCACCATAAAAACCAGCCCCAAATTACCTTCTTCTTCCTTCGAAACACCACCATTTTCAGCTTAAGACCCATCTGATGATTCTGTTAGAGTTCGAGTTTTGTCGGCAAAGCTGAAACTCTTACCGGAAAGTCAAACTCTGACAAGGCTTCTCATCCCTCTCTTTGTCTCTCTATATTCTGCATCTAATCCACTTCTATTTAAAAATATTGAATTAGTTTTTTATGGAAGCAGACGATTCCGTCTTTGATAAATCATAGTTCACAGTGGAGAAGTGGTAGTCCAGTGTTTTTTTTTTTTTTTTTTGTGTGTGTGGTTCAATGGAAGAAACTGGCTGAAGATGAAGAAGAATGGTTGGGAAAATGGCAAATGAAAAAAAAAGAGGGAAGAGAAAGGTAAAAAGAATTAAAATAAAAGAGGGCTAAAAAAAATTCACTTGCCTAAAAATAACCCAAGTTTCGGACAATGCGGAGGAGGAGGACGGGTACATGGGTGGGTGAGGAGACGAGTTGGTTGAGGATTCTGTTTTCTTTCTTTTTCATTTTTTTGTTTAATATATTTTCAATATGGTCAGGCGGGTTTAATTTGATCTGGACAAAGACGTAGCCCAATTACGTGTTGCCAACACATTAAAAAAGGGACCAAAGATATTTACTTCAGTTGTGAGGGTAATATTAGACCAGAAGATAACGTTGTATGTATTTTTGGACCAATATATAGATGTAACGTAAAATTAAATATTTACCAAAAGATAGGGGTGTTTTTAGCCATTTTCCGTATGTTATATGTCGATTTTTTTATTAGTATTATCCCATCACATATATGGATTGAAGCCGTTATGCTACAAACAATTTTCACTTATTTTTAAGAGTTACTAACACATTCAATTTGGGGATAAGAAAAAGGGAACTGAACAAAGCATATCCTCCCAGCAGTAAAATTTCTTACCATTAGTGACCAACTCGATCGTCAATAACGCTAATATGGAATTGGATAGACTAATTTGATAGGTAAAAATCATTCGTCTCAGTCAAAATCTGGTCCATAACGTTCATTATCTCGTTACTTAACTGTGTCACTTTATGTGACGAGCGATTTGGTGTGGTCGTGTTGTTACCTTGTCTTTTTCTCTCAATCTCACCATTAATTATTGTTAAATAATTTTATTTTATTATTTATTCTACCTTTTTATATAATAATTTTATCATGTATCATAATTTTTCTTTATAATATTGCAAGTTTATTATTCATATTGTTGGTGTGTGACATCATGAAACGGCGGCAAACGACACAATATATCTAAACATTATATTCATCAAACGATACAGTACAATACAATATGATACATTATAAAACGATATGTGACAACCATCAAAACAAGCTATAAAGGAACTTATTATTTCTATTAAAGATATTCAAGAAATAAAACTATCCACAAAATTAATAATTCTAAAAGACTCGTATTTTAAAAAATGTAACGACAAGTTAGTTAACGACCACCCAAACGAGAAAGACAATTTAGTTAAAAACCTTTTTCCAAGATACTCCTCCGGTTCAAAATAAGTGATTTTTTTTATTGTTTTCACACAGATTAAGAAATCCATCTTTTAAAATTAATTAGCAATGAAATTGACCATATTAACCTTTACTATCTCACATAATACTCCTAACACATATTCCAACACTATTTTACTCCAAGGGAAATGTAAAAAAAAACAAACTCAGTCTGATCCCAACATGTGGGGTTTGGGAAGGGTAGTCTGTACGCAGACCTTACCCCTACCTAATGCAGGTACAGAAACTGTTTCCAATGTAGGAAAAAAATAATTTTCTTTCTTATTATTATTTCTTTTTTGTTAAAATGACAGTTGTTTAGGACCAATGTATGCCACGTTATAAGCAAATTGGCAGGCTTTGGCTTTTGGTTATGCGAAATGAGCTCTCAACCTTAAAGTCATAATTAAGCATAAGGGCAGGTTGGAGAAATCTTGATTTTCTTTTGTTTTAATTTTGAGTTTTCCTTTTCTAATTTTCATTGTTTTTCTCCTGTTTGGAACTCTTCCTCTTCTTTAAATATTGTTGCTTTTGTGGATAAATAATGGAAAGATCAAGAATTGACAAGATGAAATTTTGATTTTGATTTTTTTTCTTCTTATTTTCATTGTTTATTTTTTCTTCTATTTGAAACTCTTCTTAAGAATTAAACAAGATGTTACAAAGAGCTGCAAGTAATGCATATTCATGGTGGGCAGCTAGCCACATTAGGACCAAGCAATCCAAATGGCTTGAACAGAGCCTTCAAGGTACAAATATTAATTACATGAAAAAATTGATGAATTTTTTGAATACCACAAAATCAAAATTATAGGGGAGCTTGAAAATATTACATTCCTTTTCGATATATGTGCTGGTGGAAGGTAATATATACTCAATAGAATAATTGATACGCACGTAATGTTATTGCCTCGGGCACCGCCGTAATAAAAAGAAGAGAATATCATGCACGAGTCTTTGTGTATTTTGCTTGGATTCCAGCCCATAATAAGGCTAAGGTCTTTTAACCGAAAATAATGCTAAAATCTGGTGAAATTATTACTACATCTATCTATTTTTATTTGTTTACTATACTAAAAAAAAGATGTCCATTTTTACTTGTCTATTTGAAAACCCAAGCGATAATTTACTATTTTACCCTTGTTATTAAGTACTACTAAGGGGTCGTTTGGTTAGGAAACAAGCGGGATCACAACCCCGAGATAACCAATCTTGGGATTAGTTATACTGTTATTTTATTCTAGGATAAACTCAGCTCAAATTTAATCTTGGGAGTAATTATCCCTTATCCCTCGTATCAAACGAGCCCTTAAGTGTTTCAGGGAGTGTTACTTCTGTGAATCAAAATATGTCATTATTTTCCTTTGTATGCTCACTACTAGCTTGATATGTTTTCTCTTGCTTACAAAGTTTGTTATATTTCCTCTTTGCTTATATACAATGTTTTCTTCTATGTTGTGCGGACTCTCCAAAATGTAGCCGTACTCGTGTCGGATCGTTCAAAAATGCACTGCTTCCGACACGTATCCTGCCTCATTTTCGAAGAGTCCGAGCAACATAGGTTTTCTTGTTGAGTATGAAAAACAAGTGTGATATATTTATATTTATGGCATAAAATAGATATGCAAGAGAAGGTGGAGTCTGTGGTTAAGCTGATTGAAGAAGATGGAGATTCATTTGCAAAAAGGGCTGAAATGTATTACAAGAAAAGGCCAGAGCTGATAAACTTTGTGGAAGAATCGTATCGTGCTTATCGAGCTTTGGCTGAACGATATGACCATTTATCGAAGGAATTACAGGCTGCTAACAACACCATTGCTGCTGTTTTCCCTGAACAAATCCAACTAGCAATGGAGGAGGAGGACGAATATGGCGCCCTGAAAATACCAAAGATTTCCTCACAAATTCCAACTTCAAGTGGTTCAAATGTACCTAAGGCTCCAATAAAACAGTTGAAAGGTCTTATAACAACAGCTTCAAAGAAATTACAAGGCAAGATATCATCATCCAAAAAAAAAGATGCAAGTAAAAATGTTCCGAAATCAGGTTTAACCAAAGGCGAAGCTCTTGAAGAGATCGATAAGCTTCAAAAGGATATTTTGGCTTTGCAAACTGTGAAAGAGTTTGTAAAGAGTTCATATGAAAGTGGTTTAGCTAAGTATAAGGGAATCGAAAGCCAAATCATGGAAAAACAACAAAAGATATGTAAACTTGAGGATGAATTTGGTGAGGGTCGAGTTATTGAGGATAATGATGCTCGTACGTTGATGGCTGAAGCAGCACTAAAATCATGTCAAGAAACATTGTCTCAGCTCCAGGAGAAACAAGAAAAATCAACAAGAGAAACGAATAATGAATTCGAAAAGATTGAAGTTGCTAGTAAGAAATTGAAGTCCTTAAAGCAAAAGTATATTGATGAAACAAACGCGCCTGAAAAAGATGAGACTACTGAATCTCAGAGCTTAAGCCAAGAATTAAGTAAGGAGATTGAATCATTACAGGAAAAGATTAAGGAGCAATTTGATACAAGCTCTATGGCTTCTCTAACAGTGACACAACTAGCAGAAAAGATCGACGAGCTTGTGAATGAAGTAGTCAGCCTTGAAACAGCAGTTTCAGCTCAAACTGTTCTTATTGACAGATTAAGATCAGAAGCCGATGACCTCCAATCACAAATTCAGATTTTGGAAGACGATAAGGAAGCTCCGACAGAGGATAATAAACACAACCTGAAAATCAGCGTGATAGCAATGGAAGAAAAATTGCATGGTATCCGAAACCTGAACCAAGATGTTGCTTATCAAAACAGTAGCTTTCAAACTTACTTTGACACAGCTCGCACGAGTCTTGACTGTTTAGCTGAGAAATTGAATAGTGTGAAACCAGACGACGAGCTCCAAGACGAAGAGGAATCCGTTGTTAAAATCAAGTCTCAAGATGATCCAGCAAAACATGAAGTTCATCAAAGTATAAGTGAAGCTCCCAAGAACTTAAGTATCTCAAAAACAGAAGATAAAGAAGTTAGAAAAGAATTATCTCCTAGCACAATTGCCAGCAATAAAGAAACTCAAGTTGAAAAAGTTGTTGAGAAAGTATCAACTCAATCAGAAATTGCTGTTATTGTGGCACAACCACATGAAGATGAGGAGAAAGGTGACGAGCCTAATTGGCAGCAGCTGCTGTCAAGTCGGTTAGAGGATAGGGAAAAGACTCTCTTAGCAGAATACACAACAGTTCTAAGAAATTATAAGGAAGTCAAGAGGAAGCTTAGCGACAAGGAGAAGAAAGATAGGGACACCGAATTCGAAGTCACATTACAGATGAGAGAACTTAAAAGTGGTATCGCGAAGAGGGATGAAGAGATAAGCAGCCTACGCGGGAAACTGAACCTTCTTCAAGAAAATATTAACGAAACCAAAGAATTGAAGGAAGAAGAAACAGAAGATAAAGATAATCATAACGATGATGCAACGATGATAATGGTTGATCAACATACATCTCTGTCGCCCGTTGAGGAAAAGTTCCGAATGGATATTGATGCAATAATGGAAGGAAACTTAGACTTCTGGCTAAGATTCAGCGCAGCATTTCATCAGATACAGAAATTCAAGACAACAGTCCAAGATTTACAAAGTGAAATATCAAAAGTAAGAGAGAAAGAAACAGAAGAGAACAAGAGCAAAACAGATATGAAATCAGAAATCAGGCCTATATATAAACACATGAGGGAGATTCAAAATGAGCTAGGAGTATGGTTAGAAAAAAGCGTGTCATTGAAAGATGAAATGAAGGGTAAGTCGTCGTCGTTGTGCAGGATTCAGGAGGAAATAACAAAAGCATTAAAGGAAGGAGTTGAAGAAGATGAGATAAGATTCAGTAGTCATCAAGCAGCAAAGTTTCAAGGTGAAGTATTGAACATGAAACAAGAGAACAATAAGGTAAGAGAGGAATTAGAAAGTGGTGTAGATCATATAACTACACTTCAAGAAGATGTTGAAAAGACAGTAACAAAGTTAGAGCAAGAGTTTGGACTTGCTGCTGGAAATCAACAACAACCTGCTAATAACTCAACTAGTGGATCATCAATTCCATTAAGATCGTTCATATTTGGAACTAAACCGAAGAAGTCAAGGCGTTCGGTCTTTTCTACCTTCCAAAACAATAGGAAAGCCCTCTGGGCTGGAACACCTTTGTAGATCTTCCCTTCACTTTTATTTAAGTTTTTGTCTCTCATTCTTTCCCATTTTCTTGCTTCTTCAAATTTGGCAAGTTTTTCCAGATTGTATGTATGTCTTTTGATTGTGTAAACAGGTTGCAGCTTTCTTCAGTTGCCTATATTGCATGTCATTAGGTTCTGTGAACTAAGGTTGCAGCATCTAAATTTTTAGTTCTACTAGCTCATATTGATCCGCACATAATTCAACAAAATAATATATTCTACTAAGAGCAACTCGGGAAGATGAGGAAGCAAGAAAAACAAAATTTTCCCACAAGAGTGCACTACGTACCCCAAACCCTAATTAAGTAGTACCTGTCAACATGCATCTACTACTGCAGCTGTTGAAAATAAGATACTTTACAATATTTCCACCTTCTGCCTATTAACTAAAAAAAACAAAAGCTATTCATCTTCCACATTTCATGAATTTTTTCTAAATAGGGTCAGCTTAGAACCAATACATGAAGGCAAAGAGGTTAATTTTAATTAGCCTAAAGGAATTTGCAGAGTACGCTACCCGAGCTTTTCCTCATATCCTACTTATGGGAATTCACTGGGTTTGTTGTCGTTGTTGTTGTTGCTGCTACCCGAGCTTATCTTATCTTGCAAGATCAATAGGACTGATGAGGCCAGATGAAGATCTCGGCCGGTGATTGCAGTAATGGCATTGCAGCTATCATATTAGTCATCGCACCAGAAGTATCAGAAGGACCGTCATTGTTGGAGTACGGAAGGTGGGGGAAGAAGCTGTGATGGTAAAAGGGTTGGTTCGCTTCGTATGGAACTCCACAAGGGATAGTGGAAACAGGGGGAATCGGCCCGAAATTGATGCTACTGCTGCATTGAGTCTGCTGTTGGTAGTTATTGTTCAATGATGGTTTCTGCTCCGATTCGAGAGAGATCTTCAACCGCTTTGCTGCTCCGCCTATAGGGAGTGCGCTTTTCATAATGGCCTCGACATCATATCGATTCATTTCGAAATTGGTCACTGCATTCACTCCCCTGAATTTTATTGCTGCTATGTCATATGCTTCTGCTGCTTCCTCCTCAGTAGCTGCAATAATTCAGACAAGTTAATTAAAATGTCATTTGAATAGAACAAGTAACCCTGAAAGAAGCGCAGCTCAGTGCACAAAGCCTCCCGCGTTAACGCAAGGTCCGGGGAAGGACCGCACCCCTAGGGGATGTGATGTAGACAGCCTACCCTGATGCAAGCACCAACGACTAATTCCACAGTTCGAACCAGTGACCTATAGGTCACACGGAGACAACTTCACTATTGCTCCAAGGCTCCCCTTCAACACAAGTAACCTTGCAATCAAGGAAATTATAGTTACCAAATGTTCCTAAATACAAATCCTTGTTCCCCGCAACACGGCCGATTCTCGCTTGCCAACGACCTTGTTGATGATGCCTGCAAAAGTTCGTCAACACAACTCATGCAACTGGAAGAACATTGATCTCACTCTATCTAGGACGCGATTAGATATTATATTACAAGACGAATGAGCATTACTTAAATGTTTCAATAAATACAAACCTTGTCACGCCCCGATAAATAGAAGCTCCTCTCGAGAAACCACTACTTTTCCTAATATTCATGGAAGAAATTTCTGTGAGAATAATTGATAGCGAGAGAAAATTACAGCAACATTATACCATAGAGAAGCAATATGATAATAATAAGGAAAAGGGTAAAGTTTGCATACCTCCTTAGGGAGGCAATGAATTCTTGCTTGGTCATGTTCTTCATATCCTCTAACTCTTTGGTGTAATTGGAAACCTGAAAAAGATATCAGCCAAGTTGAAACTCGAACTTCTTTTCACAGTTATGTATTTTTCCATGCAACAATTGAACAGCCTATATGAATAATGGACTTTGACTTATATACACTGAAAGCATAACCACTACAACAAAAACTAGAATTAGTTAAGAACTTTGTCGCTAAATCGCTTGCAGCTAACATAATTTCTTGATAATCTGTTAGCGACGAATTTTTCTGTTAAGGTACAGGATTTGTCTGTCGCTAATTCCTGTTTTTCTAATAGTGAACAAACTTTTACACTATTAGTGTATTTTAACTTGTTGAAGCATGTAATATTTCTTTCTCTCATTTTCCAAGTTATTAGTTCCACTTCTTACGAAACAATTATTTGTAGTTATCTCTTAGGTAACCTGATAATATAAAAAAATAAGGAAAATTGATAAAGATGCATAGTATATTACAGGAAAATTGGTGGTGGCTGTTGGACCCCAATATTTTAGAGCTGCTAAATCATAAGCTCTTGCTGCTTTGTCCTCCTTGTCATATCCACCTATTCATTTTATAGATTCCAAATGTTAATGATCTATTTCTTGTGCTAAACTTTAAAAATATATGACTGAAAAAGGATGAAGTAAAAAGACTTACCCAAGTACACTGAAGATGAAATCCAGAATTTTGAGTATAGGCAAGAAATCAACCATGGGAATTAAAAGAGAAAAAAAAGTGAGATAATGATTATTGAACATCAACTGGCAATAAGTCAAGAATTTAGGGTAAAAAGTGTAAAATACAGAAAAGAAAAGCAAGATGCATGCGCATAGAAGCTTTATACATTTGAATTTCTATATGTGGATGAGCAAGATAGTGACATGTCTTGCCCAGAACAAGAAAAAGGTAAACAAGTTGTTCCCATTATTAAGACACATTACTGCTATAAAATATTTGTCACTAATTACTTTCTTAATACCATTTTAACAATGTGAAATTATAAAGGGCAGTTATGTTTTATGTTGCTCGAACTCTTCGAAAATATTGCCGGGTGGATGTCGGATCCTCTAAAAATAATGTATTTTTAGAAAATCTGACACGGTTGCGACATCGTTTCGGAGAGTCCGCGCAAGATTAGGCGAGTCAAGTACCAAGTGCCAACATGTAGATATTTAAGCTGTCAAATCCACTATTTGTATGTCCACCTTGACTACGTGATCAGCATCAAATAAATGTCACTTATATCTAGGTGTGTGAATTCATAAAAAGATGGTGGGAACCTGATTTAAAAGGATTTAACTTATACAATTTTTATTTTGTACTATCCGTGTATATTCACAGACAAATTCTTAGCCTTATTTTGCAAGTTACTAATTAGATTACTTCTGTAACGTTAGAAATTCTTACACTATCAAGGATCGTTTGGTTTGAAGACAAATTATATAATTAGTTATATTGTGATTAATAATATTGGAATTAATTATCCTAGTATAATTTTATTGACTGTTTGATATGTTGTATTAATTCTGGGATTGTCAATTTAAATGTATTATCAAGGGATAATTTATCCGGGGATTACTATTCCCACTCTGATAGGTATAAGTTCTCCTTGTACACTTCTAATCCTGAGATAGTTTATCACAAGATTAATAACCAAACAAGGGATAAAACAATATTAAAGTTACTTTTGCTTATTCATCATACCAAACGACTACTCAATGTATAGAAATTAAACTCAAATTTTCATATGGGAGCCAGACTGGTCAAACTAAGAGCCCGTTTGGACATAAAATTTGTTTTCTTTTTTCTTCAAAAGAAATTCACTTTTTTCGCGTTTGTTTCATAAGATTTTCAATTTTCACTTGAAGATGCATTTTGGAAATTTTTGAAAATTTGAAACACTCCAAAAAAACTATTTTTTAAAATTTTCACTCACAAAACTTCAAAAACAACTCAAACTGAAATTTATGTAAATTCTAAATTTCAAATACTATTTTCACTTGAAAAAGTTTTTCAGCATTTTCTGAAATTTTACAATTCTTATGTCCAAACACCTACTAAAGAGAGTCATTGACCGGTGAAAGGAAAGGAGGGAAAAAAAGAAGCAAAAGTTAAAAGCTGAGTATGTTTACTCTCTGGGGAAGTGTGTTAATTTAGAAACTGTGCTACCAGATAAATATATGGTGAAGAAAATGAATAACTCCTGGACAAAAAACACAACTTTTGTTTTCAGATTGATAAGATCAGTATTTTCAGACATGCTTGAACATCAAAGTCTGAAAACATGAACAGAATGGCGGCCCATCTGATTTAATCAGTTGAAAAGAATGATGGAAAGAAGTATAAATTGCAGTAGTAACAATGAAAAATACAAACAACAAGTACCAAGTAATTGTACATTCGTATGCCATCACTCAAATCAATCATTATAAAAGCCTTATATTAAAACAAAGAAAGTACCCTTCCGAAACCTAAGCAAATTAATGTTTTTCAATTACTTAGCCGAAAGTCTATCGGAAACGGTAGATAAAATTGCTTCCGGGGACTATACTCGGTGATTGTTATTGTAATTGCATGCAACTGTTCTACTCACAATTGTGAATTCGGACATATTATTTTATTTTATTTTTGAAATTTTGGAACTATATGAAATGCATTGCAAGGAATTAATTATTCTAGATACTTAATTAAAAAAAAGTTTGAAAAAATCGTAATAAAAAGTTATTTGACTTCTCAAATAATAGCATATTCACTAGATACTAGAATACTATTTAGCTAATGTCTCATGATTTTACACACTTTATTGACGGATTCATTGCAAAATTTAGATGTGTAAAACGGTAAATTTTGTACGGTAAAAGAGGTAAATTATTTACTAAAGAGTGGAAAGAACTTTACCTTGACGCCCTTTTCTAGCTTGACCCTCTCTTCTACAGCTATTATCCCATAGATGCGCTTCGTATCTTCCTGTCCATCTATGTCTGCTTAAAAACAAATCAACTTTTAATTTATCTGCTTAATTCTTACTGGTCAATATTATTTTAAAAAAGACCGTTTGGTATACAAAGTATTCTGCGTTTAGGTAGCATTCACGTAAAAACTGCACCTTTATACGATATGATGTAGATAACATAACTTGACACGAGAATTAGTAGTTGATTTTATTGCTCAAGCCCATAATGTTTAGGTCACACGAAAATAACTGCTTATATATTATTTTAATTTAGGAGAAAATGACACTTTATAGCCATTTTCAAAAATAATAGCCGAAAAAATATACTCTCTATGTTCTAATTTATGTAAACTTATTCCGTTTCAAAAAGGACCCCTTTATAAGTGTAAACAACTTACCTTAAATTCACAATTCTAACCTTAATGAAAAGTTTTTATAATACACAAATATTCTAAGTCTCTTTTTGACTTGTATAGAATCACAACTTTCAAAAGTTTCCATTTTTTCTTAAATCTCGTCTTAGTCAAACAAGTTGAAATATAAATTGGAACGGGGAAGTATATATATTGTATGTTATATACAAAAAAAAATACAATAAAATTTTACGAGAAACCCCTAATTTTAATATTATTGCTTAAAGGCACTCCTGCGGTCAATATTATTTAAATGTACAAAATAAATTTCAAATCTAATGATAGTTGATGGACGAAAGTTACTAAAGTAATGGAAAATTTACCTTGTTACACCTCTGTAAATTGAAGTTCTTTGACCAAAAGTATCAGTAATTTTCTTACAACTCTCAGAATCAACAGCAACAATAGCTTTTTCCGAGGTTGTTGTAGTAGTATTAACAGCCAAAGACAAAGCACCCGTAGGACACTGTGAATAACCCAACTCGTTACTTGACTCAGTAGCAAACTCAGTACCCATAACATGTGAGTCATCAACTTCTGAACCCGAGTTAGCCGAAAATGTTTGAAAACCACCGTTGAAGTAACCGGCGCCGGCGGCTGAGCCACCGTGGTCATACATGTGAGTCAAAGACGAATCTTGAGTCTCCGTCGTTTCGCCGCCGAGAAAATCCTCAAGCTTCGGCGGCGGTTGCTGTTGGTGTATTTGTGAATAAAAAATCAATGAGTCATCATTTATAGGTTGTTTTTCACCTTCTGAATACATTACTTGAGATTTTTGATTCGTCCACCCTACAAAAAAAAAGGGTAACACAATGAGCTAAAATGTTAAATGCAAAAGTTGTTGATCTATATATTTTATGGAAAAATAAAAACAATATCATAGCTAAGCAAAATGATGTTTTTTTTTTAAAAATTATTATTCTGTTAATAGAGTGATGAAAGATCTTTGACGAAAATAGCCATAGTAACCGAAATTAGACCACACGGTTGCATTTATCTTGTCTTTTTCCTACTTTTACTTCCTCAGCATCTAAACAGAAATTCTGGGCAAGTACTTCATTCAAACTTCTATTTATGATTTGAACATATATTTTTCTTTATCTTCAAAAAAGTTGACAACTCTGAAAAATATGAAACAAGACATATATAGTTCAAGCAGTAAATTTTGAATATAAAAATTGCATGCTTACCTTGGGGAAAGAAGTTATTATTATCAGCAAAATAGTAATGATTTGAGTCGGCAGATTGAAGCAAATTAGAAGACTGATGAGAAGAAGAAGAAGAAGAGTTGAG
This sequence comes from Nicotiana undulata, assembly GCA_005239495.1. Taxonomy (NCBI): domain Eukaryota; kingdom Viridiplantae; phylum Streptophyta; class Magnoliopsida; order Solanales; family Solanaceae; genus Nicotiana; species Nicotiana undulata. Next base: position 16,083 of record MDKH01081637.1, read on the forward strand.
CATTTCCATTGAAGACAAAGAAAAAGATAACCAGTTATTATTATCTGGAGCCATTAATTTGAAAAACCCCAATAAAAATCCACTAATTATAAAAAGTTGAAGTTATGTATGTGTTGTGTGGACACATTCTACTTCTTCTTTGACTAGAAGGGACAAAAGGGGTTGTGAAAAAGATTCAAAAGAAGTGATTAAAAAGCATGCAAAATAAAGAGAAGCAAAGATAAAGAAATTAAAGCTGCAGCAGATGTGAACTAGTTAGTAGCAATATTTAGTTTAAGGACAAAATTTAAGAGGTCAGAGAAAAATGGAGAAGATTAAAGCAGGTGGAGGTATATAATAGGAGGGAATAGCGGTTTCATTTACCATCCGGCGAGGGACGCACTTGAACAAACTATTTAAAGGGAAATATTTATTTGTAAAAAATGATAAAAGAAAAGGAGCTGGTAATCATTTTAATAATCTTACGGGGCTATAGAGAGTTTACGGGTCATAGATTTTTAAATTTGTGGAGGTCTAGCGTTAAAGGGTAGTTAAGCGGTTTTCCTCTTTGTCTCAGTTTCTCTCTTTGTACCGACGAGTATGATAGTGTTTTGTCTAGGCACTGCTAGCAATTTATGTTGTGTTTCACACTTGTGCATGATATTTGTGTTACTGTTTTTCTATTTATTTGTTGTCTCTCACGCTTGTGATATTATTTTTCGAGTTTTGTTGTCACAAATCTATTGTTTTTAAGCCGAGGGTCTCCTGAAAACAGCATCTCTACTCACTCTAGAGTAGGGGTAAAGTCTACGTATCCTCTACCTTCCTCAGACTCCACTGATAAGAGTTTACTGGATTGTTATTGTTGCCGTATGTTCTAATATCATAGCCTGAAAATAAAGCAATAACTTGTGGATATAAAAAAATTACACTCTAATGCATATAACTTGTTGTACCTGAATCAAGTAATGTAACTTACGAGAGATTTAAGTAATTTTCTTTAGTCTTTCCAATGTACCCAAAAAAAAAAGATTTAATTATTTATATAATTTAACCGTTTATTGTAGTTTATTGCTCTTTCCAACCTACCACATAAAGAGCCCGCTTGGACATAAGAAAACTTTTATTTTTTTTAAATAATTTCGCTTTTTCGTGTCTCGCCATTAATTTTTAAATTTTTATTTGAAGATAAATTTTGAAAATTTTAAAAAATTTGAAAAACTTAAAAAAACTATTTTTTAAATTTTTTGCTCAGATCACTTACAAAATATCAAACAATTCAAAATTATCTTTATGTCCAAACACAACTTTAGTTTTTAAATATTATTTTCACTTGAACACAATTTCATTTGTTTTCAAAATTTTACAATTCTTATGTCCAAACGCCCACAAAGTTGGATAAGCATAATTACATATTATTGTAAATTAACTTTACTTATAATGACAGGAATAGTAAAATAGGGGGGAAGGGAAGCTGTGACTTTTGACACTGCGCGGAAGAAAATATGTCTGAAACAAAGTTGCGAAAAAACCGGGCTGGTGGATAATATATATTTCATCGGGAAGTAAAATTCCAGGGTTAAAAAGGCTGGCAAAGTTTATTTAATTTTTCATTAGATATTTTTGAAAGGTTATTATAACGTGAGTGAAAAACAAATGGTGGTAATAGTATTCTATTTTTAAGATTGCGATTTTCCTTTTATGTTCAAATATAAAAATCCATGCCTCATATTTGAAAAACCAAGTACTATTTGACAACACAAACCAAGTAGCTAATTGTCCAATACGGCTTAACATCAGTTCATTAATTTTTATTAATCCTATTATAATTATAATTATAATTTCAACATGTTAGTCAAAAAGGAAAAGAGTTTCTAGTATTAGAGAAATTCAAAATTTATTTTCTCTATATGAGAAGGAGACAGATTTAAATGGGGCAACGTTACATAAAGAGTGAAAAGTCATGTAATTACGAGCCCGTTTTGATTGGCTTAAAAAATAGATTTTCAACAGAAATAGCTTTTAAGTCAAAAAGCAATTAGTTAGAATTACCCAACTTATTGTTTTTGACTTGTTTTAAGCAGTTTTTAACTTATTTTAAATATTTTTTAACTTTCTCAAACCCTAAAAAACTAAAAAAGGCTTCAAAGCTTATTAGATCAACTTAAAAGCCAATACAAATACCTTCTAAATTCAACTTGCTTTTGGCTTGAAACGTAAATGTTATCATATCCTAATATAGAATCTTGTTTAACTAGTATATTGACTCATAAGTCATAACCTATGCTTTCACATAGTTTAGCCCTACAAGTGCAAAATAAGCTTATAGCTAATTGTCATTGTTCTATTTTTAGTAGGGCTTAAAAATGGGTTGGGCCGTTTCGCTCGCATCTCGTCCCGACCCGATATTGGACCTAGGCAGGCGTGGTCCTATATAGTCAGACCACCCGTTCAGCCAGTTAGTATCCCGGCCTCGATCGGTCCCGTCCTAGCCCGGCTCACTGGAATCTGTTTTCCGCCACACTTTACTTTTAGGAAATCTGAAGTGAATGTAAAATGTTGAAGGGTTAAAGTAAGTTGTGGACCTCAACTCTGTTAAAGTTGAAGATTATTGGAGAAATGTTTGAGCTAGAGCTCAACCGCCATGGCTACAAGCCATGAAGCTCGGAGAAGATAAAGAAGATTCGAGAGAATTTCAGAATGAGAGAAACATTCTCATTAGTTAGAAATCAGAATTAGTGCGCCTATATACAGGACATTGTATCTTACAACTGTCATCTACCACTAACCGCCTAAACTACCACTAGCTAACTTTCTGACATCAACTAACAACCTAACTAACTATTTGCAATAATAGCCATAGACAATCCTAACAAATGTGGCTACTAGTTAAATAATTACAATGCAGCTCTAATCTTAACACCCCCCCCCCCCCTTCAAGTTGGAAGGGAGGTACTCATTTCCAACTTGTAAAGCAATGAAGAATGTTTGGCGCATGTCAAAGATTTAGTAAGTATATCTGCTAGTTGGTCGTCTGTGTGGACATAATGCAGAAATAAACCCTTCAATGAGCTTATCCCTAACAAAACGGCAGTCGACTTCTATGTGCTTTGTTCGTTCATGAAACACTGGATTTCTCGCAATGTGCAAAGCAACTTGGTTATCACAGTAGACTGGAATAGGAAGAGTTAAAGGCATAGTTAGCTCCTCCAGAAGTTTGGATAGCCAAACAAGTTCTGCAACTACCTTTCTTGCGGACATGTAGTCTGTTTCTCCAGAGCTTAAGGATACAGTGGATTGTTTTCAATTTCCAACTAATTGTACTGTTCCCAAGCAACACAATGTAACCACTAACCGACTTCCTAGTCTCAGGGCAAGCTGCCCAATATGAATCGCAAAAGGCTCTCAATTTATAATCTGCGTTGTTTGATAAGAAAATTCCCAGACCAGGATCACCTTTCAAGTATCTGAGCACATGCATAACAGCTTTGAGATGAGAATCTCGAGGACTTTGTATGTACTGATTGAGATGTTGAACACTATAGGGAATATCAAGTTGTATGTTGGTGAGGAAGTTTAGTTTTCCCACTAGTTTTCTGTATTGAGTGGGATCTGTGAGTAAGTTACCCTCAGTTGCTTTCAACTTTGTCGAAGGATCAAGTGGAGAGGACATGGGAGTGCAACGTGAGCACTCAAACTCCTTTACAGATAATTTGTAAACTTTCTTTATGTGATTATTACTCTGACATGCTTGTATAGTATCTCCAATCCTAGGAAGTAGTGTAATCTTCCCAGATCCTTATCTTGAATGTCTCATGCAGGAAAATCTTCAATGCCTTGATTTCTTCCAAATTTGTTCCTGCCAAGAGGACTTCATCTACATAGACTGCTACAAAAAATAACTGAGTTTCCTTCCCTTTTGTAAAACAAAAAATAATCTAGCATAGAGTGCACATATCCTTTCGAGCATAGAGCCTCAGTTAGCTTAGCATACCACTGCTTACTTGCCTGCTTCAATCCACACAAAGATTTGTTTAGCTTGCACACCAAATTCGGTTTTCCTATTGATAGCCCTGGTGGTACATGCATGCACACTTCTTCATTTAGGTCTCCATGTAGGAAAGCATTGTTTACATCAAGCTGAAAAATTTCCCAGTTCTTCTTTAATACAATACTGACTAATGCTCTCACATTAGTCATCTTCACCACTGGTGAGAAGGTCTCAGTATAATTTATCCCTGCTTGCTGAGTGTAGCCCTTAACAACTAACTTGGCTTTAAATCTTTCAACACTTCCATCTACCTTATGCTTGATTTTGTATACCCACTTATAGCCTATTGCTTTCTTTCCTGCAGGTAGTGGGACAAGATCCCAGGTATGGTTAGAGTAGAGTGTATCAAATTCCTGGTGCATGGCATGTTGCCAAGCAGGTATAGCTGCTGCCTCCTCATATGACTCAGGTTCACAGTCACTAGAAAGCTTTTCAATTAAATGCTGACTATCACCACTTAGAGCATTTAGGGATATAAGATGTAAATAGGTAACATGTGTGAAAAGAAAAAAAGGGTGAACTATGATCATTATCTGCAACCTGCTCCCCAGCATTAGTGCTAAGAGTGGGTACATTGCAGATGTAGTCCTTCAAATAGCTAGGAGGTTTGAGTGTTCTTTGAGGTCTATTGTGGATCAAGGTTGTAGTCTGCCCAGGATATGTAGAGTTTGGTGAATCATTCAGAAAGGATTGTTGCTGGTTCTGGAGTGAAAACTAGGTTCAGATGATGTGTTGGAGATTCTATTGAGTTGGAAGAGTTTTAGTAGTCTGGTTGAGAAGATGGTGAACTAGGTTCATGAGTGATAGCATTAGTGTCATTGCCAAATGAAAGTTCAGGTGACATTAATTGTTGATGTGCATTATCACATTACTATTAAGAGTGGGACCGACAGTGTCAAAATGACTCATACTAGGTCCTATACGAGTAGAAGGAAAAGATAGATGCTCACATTTAGACACTAAATCAGTGTGCCTTCCTGGCAATGCAAAAGGGAAAATTGTTTCATGAAAAGTTACATCTCTTGAGAGATGTATCTTCTTTGTGGTTAGGCTGAGAACCTTGTATCCCTTTCATCCAAAAGGGTATCCTACAAAAACATGGGGTGTCGACCTTGGTTCAAACTTATCTTTGTGAGGTTTCAGATTTGTAGGAAAGCATAGACATCCAAATCTCCTAAGATGTGAGTAATTTGGTTTCTTTTTATATAGAATCTCAAAGGGGCATTTCCCTTTAAGGGATGAGGATGGCAACCTGTTGATCAGATAGGTAGAAGTTAGAATGCATTCTCCCCAATACCTTATGGGAAGTTTGGACTGGTAAAATAGTGCTATTGCAATTTTAAGAAGGTATTTGCGTTTTATTTTAACTATACCATTCTGTTGAGGACTATATGGACAGGTTTTCTGGTGTATGATCCCCTTGGTTTGGAAGAACATAGTTGTTTCAGTGTTCACAAACTCCAAATCATTATCAGTTCTGATGGTATTTATTGAGGTATTAAAATGATTTTGGACCATTGCAAAGAAAGCTTTTATAACATGTAGGGCATTGCTTTGCTAGTTAAGAGATGTGTACAAGTACATCTACTATAGTCATCAACTAGGGTACTGAAATATTTGTGATTTTCATGAGTTGCTACATGTAAAAGTTTAAATATTTTGGTTGTGGAAGTAGTGCTTTCTGGGAAAGGAAACCTATTTTGCCTAGCCATGGGGCAAATGTAATATAGAAAATGTTGTTTGCTTGCAAAGGTTATAGGTATAGAATTGATACCCTTCATCTTGATAAAAGGTACATGGTCCAGCCTGTTATGCCACAAGAGATCCACAAGACTTTCATTAGATGTACATGCATTGCATTAGAAGAGCTTTTATTGGAATTCAAAAGAACTTGTACACTTTTATTAAACATGAGAAGGAATGGATGCACTAGGTGCAGAATCACAAGAGTGGTCTTGACAGTGTAAATTATTGATAATGTGACTACCTGAGATGGATGCACTAGGTGCTGAACTGTGTTTGAGTGGTGTGATAGAAGAATTGTTCTTTCCTGAATTTGAATAATGAAAGTAGAGACTGTCTTTGGCTGTACCAATATCCAGAGGCCTCCTCAGTGAAAGGCCCTGTAGAACAATACATGAATATTTAGTGAATATGATGATGCAATCAAGTTGGACTGTCATTGAGTGTACAGAGATTAGGTTGAATATGAAACTAGGCACATATAAGACACCTTTTAGAGTGAATTGAGGACTGAGAATGACATCTCCAACTATTGTCACCTTTACTTTATATCCATTTGGCAAAGAGACCAAGAAGGGGTAAACTAGATTTTTGATATTACTCAATGAGGCTTTGTTAGTGGCTCCTGAGTCAAGAATCCAGGAACTAGCATTTTCCTTGAAACTTTCATAAGACTGTTTGCTGGGCTCAACAGAGGTGGTACAAGCAGTCATACCTGCAAAGTTAACAGCACCACCAGTCATGTTGATGTTTCCTGAGTTGTCTCCATTGTTTCCATTCTTGAAGCTCTCCAATATGCTCAGCAGTTGCCCATATTGTTCCTTGCTCAATTGTTGCATGGTTTGACCCTGCTCCTGAAGATTTCCTCATCCATCTGTCATATTTGTCCCATTACCAGTTGTATCAAACACATTTGCTGCTAGTTTCCTTCCCTGTTACCATTGTTGTACTTCAAGTTCTGTGGGTAACCGGGAAGTTTATAACATTTATCCTTAGTGTGTCCTGGCCTTTTGCATAAATCACAAAATGCCTAGGTATACTTCCCATATAACCTCTTCCATAGCTATTGTTCCCAGAGGTACTCATGTGTTGGTTGTAGTTTGTTCTAAAGTTGTTGTTTCCTGGGCCATTAGCATTTAGTGATATGGATTCAATTACCAATTGTTGATTGTGTGGTTTAACTTCTCTTTGCTTCTCTTCTTGTATAAGAATAGAAAATGCATGTGCAATGCTTGGAAGGGGGTTCATCATCAGTATACTCTCTCTCACAACAGTGTAAACCTTGTTTAAGCCCATCAAAAACTGTATCAGTCTTCTATCTTGCTCGACCTTGTGCATATTAACTTTAGCTCCGCAGATGCATTGGCAGTTGCATTTTGCGTGTGCATTCAATGTGTTTAACTCTTCCCACAACTTCTTCATTTTTGTATAATAGCATGTTATATCAAGAGTTCCTTGACTCAGATCATTAATTTCTTTCTGAAGTTGGTAGAGTTTTCACCGTTGGTTTGATCGTATCTATCTTCTAACTCCTGCCATAAACATCACTCACATATTGCATATTATTCGCTGGGTCTTTTGAAAGAGAATTTAGAATCCATGAAGTCACCATATCATCACATCGCTCCCACTAATCAAAGGTTGCGTGTCCAATTACTGGTTTCTGATACTTCCCTATTACGAAGCGGACCTTATTATTCACTGAGAGGGCTCTAAGTACACCTCTCCTCCAAGATCTATATCCTGTGCAATCAAAAGCTACATGCACTAACACTGAACTTGCACTCTTCGATGGATGCATGTACAGAGGACTCGAGGTATCTAAGGTGTCCTTGTCTGCAGTACTTTCAGCCATTGCTCAAATTACATATCACAATTGATTGAACCGTGAATCGAAGATAAGAAATGGAAATTCAACAGATGCGATACAGAAAACCAAACTTCGAAAACACTTCGAGAGAGCTAGAGATTAAAATTGTTATAACTTGCTGCTGTCAGATGAGATCACAACGAAATTGCAATTTCGAACAGGATTTCAAAATTGATTAATGATCTCGAAGAAAACCTAGATCTTCAATCGTGAATTGGAGAGAAGACGAAGTAAGAAATCATGAATTACCTCAGTAGATGAAGCCTAAGCTTTGATACCATGTTAAAGTTGAAGATTATTGGAGAAACGTTTGAGCTAGAGCTCAACCACCATGACTGCAAGCCATGAAGCTCATAGAAGATGAAGAAGCTTCCAGAGAATTTCAGAATGAGAGAAACATTCTCATTAGTTAAAAATCAGAATTAGTGCACCTATATACAGGACACTGTATCTTACAGATGTCATCTACCACTAGCTAACTTTCTTACATCAACTATCAGCCTAACTAATTGTTTGCTATAATAGCCATAGCCCATCCTAACAAATGTGGCTACTAGTTAAATAATTACAATGTAGCTCTAATCTTAGCAAACTCGAAATATTGGAACTTAACTAGTTCAGAGGTGCATACAGTGTAGAAGCTATACGTTCAATTGAACTCGTAGTTTTCGCTTCTACTTATATTTTTGTCCAAAAGAGTTGGTAAATATTTACAAATAATAAACTCTGAACACATTAAATTAAATGACATATGGTAAAATTATAAATCTGAACCCATAAATTTTAAATTGTGCATGCGTCTGCGTACTAGTCGAAGTAGTGTTTGAACTCATTTCATTTTTAACGTTTTCAGATTCATTACGAAGTATGTCATCCTTCTTCTCACACTTGTCTTTCATGCCGATTGTTGTGCTCTCTCCTAAAGTCCAAACTCCTCCTATGTGCCTGAAAATTCATTAATGCTATATTTAGTACAATGATCATGTAAACAAACTGTAAGATGACATATTCATTAACAATTCTACTTAATAACATTAATTAAGAAGATTATGTAACTAAAAGAGAAGGGGAGTCTTGGAACAACGGTAAAATTATTTTTGTGTGACAAAGTTCGAACAGTAAAATAAACCACTCATCAAAGTAGACTGCCTAAATTACATCCCTTAAGGTGTGGCTTTTCTCCGGACCCTGCGCGAATACAGAATACTTCGCGCACTGAGCTGTCCATTATTTGACTATAAGATCATTTATCTCTCCTCTTTAATCTATGCATAGAGAAACCTAAAAAACAATGTTGAGAGACTCTTTATATATTTATTCAATCATTTAATAGGAAAGAGTAATCTTGAAGAAAAAATAAATAATACCTTATTGATTTTTTTTAAAACATCACTCATTTTGGACCTAATTAATAAGGCTAGAAAATCATTTATATAGGATTCGAGAGTGACTAAATTGTAATTACAAGTTTCGATTCTATTTCTTCTTTGTTTCATTTTTCAGCTATTCCCCACTAAAGCAAGTGTTTTCTAAATTAAATTAAGAAAAAATATATATCAGGTTGTGTTTATACAAAAACAATAAATATATGTAACGTATTTGCATATAAATATTTTTCACTTAACCATGATTACTTAAGACATATTATTACATCATATATCACCTAATCATGATCAATTAATACGATTTGGTGTAAACACCGAAAGCGGCTAATTTTTTAGCGGGGGTACTTCAATTGCTTCTTATTTAAATCTTAATATCAAAACTGCCCATTGCATGCGAAATTGTCGAAAATTTCGTGAATAGGTTAAATAATTAATGCTAAAGCTATATTTGATTTGAATTGTTTGGCATGATTTAATCATAAACATATATTATCTTTCAACTAACATTACATAGATTCATTTAATTGATATATGTTGGTACTTACATATAACTAACTATTTTTAAGTTAAAAAAAAGTAATCTTAAAATCACTTATTATTGAATTAATAACGAGTTTTTTTTTTTTTTTTTTTGCTTTGTGGAACGACTTTGGTCATTATCTCCAAACTCCACAAGTATAAGAAAGACAATATGATCACGTCCAATTATGCTTTATAAAAGGGATTACGTGGTCGTCATAAAAATAATTCGGTTTAAGAGTCAGGAATCGAATCCCACAGAGAACTAACTTATTTGCTATAATTGTTCAATATCACCAATAATACGCTTGGTCAATTTTCAGAATTCAAGACTTAATCCATGAGTTAACTAAAATTACTTAACTAAGAAAAAATGGCAATAATAATTATCAACTAGCAAGAATTATGTTAAATCAAGGTCAAAAGGTCTAGGGTTTATGATTTCCCCAATTGCCAGATTAATTCATAACACATTAGTTATAATCTCGCCGCACCACTCTCTAAAGATGATGAGTTCATGTTTATCGCAACTATCTCTCGATCAGTTACGATAATTTACTAAAAGTATTCTCTCGAATTACTTTAGTTGACACTTCGTACAACTCATAAAGATCACGCCAAAGCTTCATTATCTCTAATCCCGCTCTTAAATTCAAGTAATTAATCTCTTAACTTACTCGAAAGTGGCGGTGTTCAACAACGATCTAATCAAGTGTTCTCTCTCAAACAACACAAGATAACTAGACATGATTAATCAAGAGCCCTTCAATTGACTAGCAGAAGCACGTAGTCGAATAATTAAAGAGTAAAACGACTCAATTATACAAATACACAATCAAGGATTCATCCAACAATTGGTTCTATCAAACCCTAGATGACGGGTTTAGCTACTCATAATATTATGTAAGATTACAATATAAAAAGTCATAACTAATAATGAAAATATGAAAGTGAAAAACTCATAGAGGAACTCTCCGCCTTGCTCTTTTTTGTGTTCTTACCTCCTTCCGTTTGAATCCCCTCGAAAAGTGAGTTTGGAGTCTATTAATACGGGATAGGGTTAGCATGGGCGAAATAATACAAGCCAACTTTGGAACAGACTTTCTAGGTTGGCTCGTTTACTCTCTCGTGCGCACACGAGAGTGAACGAGCGAAGTACTTCTCTTTTTCTTTTCTTCCCCATTCTCGTGTGCACTTCCAAGCATTTTTAGCTTAGTTCACTATTATTTTCAAGTTTTCCTCAGCTAGCTCGTTCACTCTCTCGTGTGCACACGAGGATGAATGAGCAAAGGTCATTTGTCTTTTGGTACCGAATCGACTTTTTTTCCGTCCATCCAACACATAAGAATACACATAATGAACATAATTAACAATAAAATCATGTAATTTCCCGCATTCACACACGTTACCCAAAAATATGTATTTTCCACCGTTTATCACAATACCATATATAATTCCATTGGTAGGGTCTTGTCTCTCTGAAATGTCACATTCAAAAGGAACCAAAACGTCCGAATAAACCAAATCTATGTTGGCCAATATTTTGGGAATTTTTTTAATTCCTTTGATAGTGAAAGTTTAGCAGGACGTATTTATTTATTTTATTCACATTTTCAGATACTTTCTGTTTTATAATATTGGTGACCACCTCTTATTGGACTAATTAATAGTGTCACGTTTATTATTGGAGCATTGTGATTTTCTTCTCATCATAACAAGCTAAGTTAAAATTATATTTGTCTTTTAAATGGCCACTCGATATAACTACGAGTTTACCCACTCACAATGACTTTTAAATTATGTTGAAAGTTATAAAATATCATTATTAACAGAATTGTTAACCAAAAAAATAGTTAGACACTTCTGCAAGTCAAAGGTCCATCTATAATATAGGATTGTAAACATTTTGCAAAAAAAAAAAAAATCAGAAAAATGAGGATATTTTGTTTAAACTAATGTAAAAGAGAGGAACATATACAAATCGTACAAAACATGAAAGTCCTCCAACAAAAAATCTATATATTTTGATCAAACCATTCTTTAATACTAATTTTTAAAAGTTGAAAATTTTGGATTCTATTGAATTTGTTATGGTATTAAATTAGGGTTATGTTCCGGCGCCATGAATAGTCAATTGAATCTCCTTTTTCACGAAATTAAATTTATATGAGTGAATTTTCTTTAACTTAGAAAAACTTTCAATTTTAGCGAAAAAAGAAGTTAAAAAAAGAAGACATTATTCGTCTTTTAATAATTATGACATCATTTTAGCATGTTTTAAATCCGTATCTAATACGGTCTTGGATGGCCTCTAGATTAAAGGAAAGTCGGTGTATAAAGTATTCTATATTTATGTTGGGTTCGTAGAAAGGCAGTATATGTCTAGAGGTTTGTAATGCGGACATGTACCCTAATGCAAGCATAGGGATTGCTTTTACGGCTCGAACCCATAACTTATAGGCAGGAGCAAATGTAGTCTGCAATTCAATTGAACCCATAACTTTCGATGCAGAGTAAAAATTTATATGTAAGAAATTCATAAAAGTTACAAAAATAGCAAATATGAACCTAAACCTTAAAAAATATAATGGGTTCAATGCTAAAATCTTAGTATTTAAAATTTGAATCTGCATCTGCTTATAACGAAAATAATTTTATCGTTACTCAAACACAGTTGTATACGATCAAAATTGAGCTCGCCTACGACATGGTAGGCCAGGCTCGAATCTTGGATATAAAGGACTGAAGATCGATCCCAAGTCCCACCGGGCTAGAACCCAGGGGCAGAACGCCTGCCTTCGAGAATATCGAGGTCGTGTCCCGGAATCGGTCCTACCCTCGAACAAGCTCGAAGAAAGATTGGTAGCATAGCCAACAGAAAATCAAAATATTTGACCGGTCGGATATTAGAGTGGTAATCTCGGCACGTATCAATAAGGAACCGCCAATCAATAAATAAAGAGATTTTTTTACCTATTATAGAATTGTACATAAAGTAGGACTCCTCTACTATATAAAGGGAGTCTAATAATTCATAAAATACATTGTAACACGCATTCCAAGACAATATATCATAATTTTCTGCTATCAATTCTTTTGCTTTCATTCTCCGGTACATGTCGCTACGAGCCCGGATCGGGGGCAACCATTTCACTAAGGCTTAAATCGCCTTCCTCTTACGGTTTGAGCTTACTTCATCCTTATCTATTTAATTTATCTTTATTTACTGCTTTGCATCAAATAAATCTGTGTATCCTTTAAACTACTCATTAGTTTAATTGTTATCCGATTGACGCTAACTCGCATGTGCCATCAACAAAAATCTTCCTACCGACCTCGAGAATAGTGTCTATGGTGGAGCACGATCGACAAGCCAAAATCTACAAAACATTGGAGGAGACGGGATCAATTTACGGATGATCTTCGAAATGTTGCAGGCTCAATAGACAGCGATAGCCCAGTTACAGAACCAAAACCGCGTGCCGAGCAGAATTGAACCTGATCCGTCCCGGGAAGTCACCCGCAGGGATGAACCGATCATAGATAGGTCGAATGAAAATGGATCAGGGACTAACCCTGAGATCATAAAGATACTCGAAGAACTGACAAAAATGGTAGAATCGGGGGAGAAGAAAATCGAAGCTAATGACATAAGGTGGAAACCTACAATTCTTGGGTCGACCAAATCCCAGGAGCACCGCTGATATTGAAAGTCCTGGATTCCAAGAAGTTCGTTCAAAAATCTCTTCCTCTGAGCGCGGCTCGAAAGCCGATCCCTAGGAAGTTCTGCATGCCCGAGATTCCCAAGTACAACGGAACGATCGACCCAAATAAACATGTGACCTCCTACACATGTGCCATCAAAGGGAACAACTTGGAGGATGATGATATCTAGTATGTCTTGTTGAAAACGTTTGGGGAGACCCTGTCAAAAAGAGCTATGATATGGTATCACTACTTACCTCCTAATTCTATTAACACGTTTGCTATGCTTGTAGATTCCTTCGTAAAAGCATACGGCGGGGCTATCAAGGTCGAGACCAGGAAGTCATACCTTTTCAAAGTAAAACAGAAGGAGAATGAGATGATCAGAGAGTTCATGTCCCGATTTCAAATGGAACGGATGGACCTGCCATCGGTCGCTAATGATTGGGCACTTCAGGCTTTCACCCAAGGACTCAACATTCGGAGCTTGTTGGCTTCACAACAGTTGAAACAAAACTTGGTAGAATATCCGATTGTCTTGGGTCGATGTCCATAACCGGTATCAATCGAAAATCAAGGTCGAATATAATTATCTTGAGGCCCCTTCCGGGTCCGTGTATCCCGTCAGAACCATTGATAGAGTCAAGAGAGACATCGACCATGAACCAAGATCAAACATGGATCGGTATAAGTCGTACAATGGAGATCGAAGAATCAGTGGGTTCAGGGGGAACCCTATGAGATATGAAACGATAAATGACCAAGGCCAGAGCAACTGGGTACTCATGAGCAAAAATAGCTTCGACAGGCCCGTCGGGCCTAAAGATGCGCAAGGATTATCAGAGTACAAATTCAACGTCGATGCCGCCGCTATCGTACCTGCCATCGGGCGCATCCAAGATACCAAATGGCCTCGACCTTTACAATCTGATCCAGCCCAAAGGGATTCTAACCTAATGTGCAAACACCACGGCATTCATGGCTACAGAACAGAAGACAATCAACAATTAAGAGAATAGGTGGCCCGGCTGTTCAACAACGGACATCTCTGAGAGTACTTGAGTGACCGGGACAAGAATCACTTCAGGAATAAGGATTCTAATAAGCATACCTAGCAGGAGGAACCTCAACACGTCATTAACATGATCATCAGTGGGATCGACATTCCCCATGGGTCGATGCTGAAGCGCACCAAAGTATCCATCACAAGGGAAAAACGGACTCGAGATTACTTACCGGAAGGAACCTTGTCTTTCAACAATGAAGACGCTGAGGGGATCGTGCAGCCCCACAATGATGCACTGGTAATATCGGTACTTGTCAATAAATCTTCAAATAAGCGTGTATTTATTGATCCATGTAGCTCAGCCAACATCGTAAGATCGAGGGTCGTAGAACAACTCAGCCTACAAGATCAGATCGTACCTGCGGTCCGAGTCCTGAACGGGTTCCCCACGGCATGGGAGACCACTAAAAAGGAGATAACATTACCGGGAAACATCGCCGAAACCATACAGGAAGCCAAGTTTTATGTAATGAAATGAGATATGAGTTACATCTCTTTGTTCGAGAGGCCATGGATTCACAATATGAGATCAATACCCTCGACATTGCACCAGGTGCTGAAATTCCCAACACCCGGAGGAATCAAAATAGTTTATGGGGACAACCGGTCATCAAGGAGATGTTCGCCATCGATGAGGTGATCCAGGCATCCACACTCTCGACATCGGAGGATCCAAATAATATGGTCAAAGGCAAGGCCAAATAGCAATCACCGATACAAGTCCCGACATAATCGCAGGAACGAGGGGTAGACGAGGACAAAGACT
Source organism: Nicotiana undulata (assembly GCA_005239495.1). Lineage (NCBI taxonomy): Eukaryota > Viridiplantae > Streptophyta > Magnoliopsida > Solanales > Solanaceae > Nicotiana > Nicotiana undulata. The sequence goes on from MDKH01081637.1 coordinate 31,167, forward strand.
ACGGAGTCCCCAGATCTTTCATAGCCCCCGAAGAATCCGACGCTACCAAATCAACAGTCGATGAACTGGAGCAAGTCGTACTAATTGAACACTTACCCGATCGAAAGGTATACCTGGGCACTAGGTTAAAGCCCGAGCTTAGGGAAAAACACATTCAATTTATTATAGCTAACGGAGATTGTTCGCTTGATCCCACCTTGATATGACAGGGATCCTGCTGGAAATAACCACTCACAAGCTAAGACAGAACCCGAAGTTCCACCCGGTCAAGCAGAAGAGGAGTCCCTAGTCCGAGGTCAAACATGTTTTCATCAAGTACGAGGTATCTAAACTCCTTAAAATAGGGTCCATTCAGAGGTTAAATACCCGGATTGGTTAGCGAACATAGTGGTGGTCCCTAAAAAGGGAATAAATTAAGAATATGTGTAGACTATAAGGATTTGAATAAGCCATGTCCCAAGTACTCCTTCCCTCTGCCCAACATCGATCGCATGATCGATGCCACGGCGACCACGAGATCCTCAATTTTCTCGACGCCTACTCTGGTACAACCAAATACGGATGTACCCGAGCGATCAGGGAAAAAACTCCTTCATCACTAAGTACGTCACCTACTGCTATAACGTGATGCCATTCAGATTTAAAAAATGTCGGTGCCACTTACGGCCTCCTAGTAAACCGGATGTTCGAGGAACAAATTGGAAAATCAATGGAGGTTTACATTGACAATATGTTGGTCAAGCCCCTGCAAACAGAGGACCATTTGAAACATTTACAGGTAACCTTTAGCATATTGAAGAAGTACAATACGATGTTGAACCTCTGTCGAAGTCAGTTGCGCCCGAGCAGTCTTCTTTTCCGAGGCCATACGGTCCATCTCGCCTCTCCATTCTTCGACTGCGGCCTTAACTGCATCCATCTCAGCTCGGAGTTGGTCGATCCGATTGATCTTCTATTGGACCTACAAATTTCGACCATTAGTCACCATGTCTAGCTCATCGTCACTAACTTCAAATATTTTTACATGTTCAACCAAGTCAACATGCTCCTTTCGAGTCACCTCCAAATCAGCTCGAAGGCTCTTAGCCTCCCTTTCACGTTGCTCGCTGAGGGGTTTGTAAGTATCTCTCTTCTTAGTGAGCCTTCGGACCTCGGCTTCAAGTTGGTTCAGCTCGTCCCGATATTGAAGGAAATTTTCATGGTGAAACACCGAGGCCTACAAACACAAAAGAAAAATGTTAGGGTTATCTATGATTTAGTCTAAGTACGAATTAAAGTCATCAAGAAATATCTAAAGTTACCCGGTTTAGCGCTTGTTGTTCTTCGTTGAACATGCATGGCGCGTCTACCTCGTTCATCTTGGCTTGGTATTCCTCGGTCACCATACACCAAAGGTAACTGGCCACCCCTACGGCGCAGAGAGGACCCGGGCATCCTCTGGAATGGAGATGACGATGGCTCGCTTCCGGTCAAGGATCCACACTCGGAGCTGGGAACATGTTGATCAGTATCGGGCTTGAGTAAGGCCCACTCACTCCCGAAGATAGACTCTTCTTCGACACCTCTAAGTCACCCAATTCGGTGACGTCCTCCGTGGTGGTAGAATCCACGCCATCAAAAAAGCCACGGAAGGGGTTGTCCTCCCCTTAGTTCCCCTCGTTGGGGCGTTCTTTCACTGTTTGGGCCTCGTTATACATGGATTCAATGAACGAGGGCGACTCGGTGATGTCTATCACACCGAGTAATTCCTTCGGGGCATTGCCCACATCCCAGGAAGCCTTGGCCACGGCCTCCTCGTCGATCTCCCTATCTTGAGGCAAATCGACCTCGCCTCCCTCTAGTTTGGAGGCCCCTTGACCCTCGAGCTACGATGACACGTGGGCTACCAGATCAAAGGCTTCTCCTTCTTCTTCGGATTCATCCTTTAGCCGATAGAGGGAATCCGAGGATGGTGCTCGGGCGCTGATACTTTCTTTAGACTTGCGCATCAGCCTTTTTCTTGTTTCTTTCTTCTCCGACCTCGAGGAACTCGTAACCCTTTTTCTTTTCTTCTTCCGCCTGTCTCAGAGCAGGGGACTAGGTAGGTAAGTCCTCTCTACCGGCCGGATGCCTCAGTTCGGCATCCTTGGATAAACCTGCGAAAAGAAGTAAGGGAGTAAGTACTTAATGACAAAAGAGGAATCCAAATGTTACCTACTCAGGAAAGGAGTCTCACCATGGGGACGGGCCTCCCAACGGCCCTTTGAGAGCTTACGCCATGTGCGGTCAGAGTATGGCATATGTGATACGATACCCTCAACCCACTCCTTGAGTCGAGGGACAGCATTCGAGACCCGAGCGATGGCTGCACCGCCACAAAACACCGATAACAAAGAAGGAAATAAGTAAGAAATTGATTTTCTAAAATAAAATTGTACTTACGTGTTGTATTCCACTTCTCGAGGGAATGACATGCGCTCAGGTGGGATAAGGTTTGAAGTCCTCACTCGAACAAAATGGCCTTGCCAGCCCCAATCCAGGTCTTCATCAATACTCGAGGACGGAGCCTTACTAGCCCGACGCACGAGCTTTATCAGTCCCCCCTCTGCCCGAAGATTCGAGGACTGTACAAGCATAGAAGATGGTCGATGGAGAATGAGCAGCCATCGATTCTGCTCACGAATAACCGGAGGAGCTAGGATCACGATCCTCCAGAGCGAAAGATGGATTTGACCAAGGCATACCTCGTACCTCTTGCAGAAGTCAACAATGACCGGTCCATCGGGCCCAATGTAAAGGGATAAGTGTAAACACTTTGGTATCCTTCGACATGGGTGGTGATTGCTTCATCGGGGTCAGGGATAACTATGCCATTACCGGCCTAGTTGCAGGCTTTTTGGACCGTAGGGAGGACTTCTTCAGTGATCAAGCATATGTATCTCGAGACATCCTCACACCGGTCTTGTACGGAGGAAGGTTTTTCAACCTTGAAACTGGCGATTACCGAGCATCCTCCGAGGATGAACATTTTCAAAGCGGGTTCCGGTACTGGTTCATCGACGGTAGTACGCGAAACAGTCTCTTCGGCCTCAGTAGCCGTCCACGAAGTAGGAGAGGTTTCTTTTGGGGAACGGTTTTTGAAGTCTTTTTCATTTCTTTAAAAAATAGAGGGAAAATAGAGGAAGAGAGGAAGTTGAAGGAGTGAACTTGTTGGATTGAGATGGAGATGGACAAGAGTTTTTGCAAAGGATCTCAAATAACTAGAGTATAACTGCTAGAAAGTATTGAAATTTCAAAGGTACGAGGGTAGAAGGTTTGAATCAAAGTTAAAATGAATAAAGGAAGAGGTATTTATAGTATTCCATCGGCGGTTCGTATCCAGGAATGGACGACCGGCGACTGACATGCATTTAATGTCATCAAAACTTTACGGACGAGACGTTTCGTTTGTTTTGTCGTTTCTGTCACGAGGTATCGAAGTAAGAATCGGAAGCTCATTTCATTTCTCGTCGTCTACTCTCTGAAAAATGAAGGGACTATCTATATACGATCAAAATCGAGTTCGCGTACCACAAGGTAGGCCAGGCTTGAAACATAGCAATAAGGGATTATCGATCGACCCCAAGTCCCACCGGGCTAAAACCCGGGGGCAGAACACCTAACTTCGAGAATATCGAGGCCGTGATTCCGGAATCGGTCCTACCCCGAACAAACTCGAAGAAATATTTTTAGCATAGCCAACAGAAAATCAAAATATTTGACCGGTAGGATATTACGGCGGGAATCTCGGCACGTATCAATAAGGAACCGTCAATCAGTAAATCAAGAGATCTTTTTACCTTTTATAGAATTATACCTAAAGTATGACTCCTCTACTATATAAAGGGGGTCTGATAATTCTTAAAACACATTATAACACGTATTCCAAGGCAATATATCATTATTTTTCCATTATGACCAGTTCTTCTGCTTTCGTTCTCTAGTGCATATCGTTACTAGCCCGGATCGAGGGCAAAAACATTTCACTAAAGCTTAAAACATCTTCCTCGTGCGGTTTAAGCTTACTTCATCCTTATCTATTTAATTTATCTTTATTTACTGCTTTGTGTCAGATAAATTCGTGTATCCTTAAAATCACTTATAAATTTAATTGTTATCCGGTTTTGAGACAAACAACAGTTTTTCATATCGAAGTTTCCTAAATATTGGTACAGGTCGTACAAGTTGATTGTTTAAGGCATGTTACCTAAGGAGGTAGAAGGGTGCTGAGACCTACAACTGCAACTTGCTAATGCTTCATCTGTATATGGCCAAACCAGTAAATTTTTATTTAAAATTATTTTTTTCCCTCAGTTTTCTTAATAGTAACTTATTAGGCTGAAACCTTTGCTGGTTTTAGGATTTAATTAATGGTGCAAAAGTCATCCACGTTATATTTGTCCTTTAGCAATCCGTGAGAATGAAACTTTTGGATGCATATGGCAGTAACCAAATCTCCACGTTGCATGAAATACGTAACTACTACCAAAGAACACGTAAATATGGATTCATTCGTTAGAAAATCGGTGCCATGTAATTTAATACCGTCACAGCTTCTCAGCTCAGTCCTATGGGTTTATTTTTGTTGGTATTCATATTTCTTTTATTATTTTACTAGACAGAGTTTAAAGTAAACAAAAAGTTTTTTTTTTCTCATATAAATAAAGAAACCTACGTAAACTATGAGGGGTTGATTATAATATTAGTTATGAAATCAGCCGCATTCAATAATTTTGGTCATGCGCCATATATACTAAAAAAATTATTAGCTATATACAAATAGTACATTTCAAACTCAGTAATTCAAATGGTCATCGAGTGAAGTACCATTTAGAACTCATAAAATTTAAATTTAAACTCACCTTATGAGTTATTGAAGTAACGTTACAGTGTTCACTATAAATCTTACCAACCTTTATATTACAGAGTGATATGCGTTAATTAATCTCCATTTTTTAATAGGCACATTTTCAATAGTGTAAGGAGGAAAATAAGCAAGAGATTGTGAGATGAAAAAAATGGGGTCAATTGTCCCCGCAAAACTTCATATTTTACGGCAAAAAGCACGAGATATTTCATGGAAACAGTTGCTTTTATTTAATAGACACATTTTCAGGGTATATATATAGTGTTTAAACGAAAAATAGAGCCAAGTTTATAAGTCATAAACATTTGGCCTAAAGTATTTTTCCACCCATTTTACGTTGTAATTCACTGCCTTATCTAAGCAATTGTTTGTATACATGATCAACCCCATCGACACTAATGAGTAATGACTAATGACGAGAGGCGGACCCAAATTTGAAAATCTGGGTGCATTTTTTAATTTAGTTAAAATCTGCTTTGTATGTAGGGTACTACTAATATATCAGTATTTTTCAAAAATATATACATTAAAGTTTTGTCAAATTTTCCAGGTGCCGATCACCCTCTCTTTACAATATAGGTACGCCTCTGATAATGACCACTAGAAGACTACTAGAATACAAATACAATAGCTCTATATATGTACTCATTAGAAGAGGAGAAAATATAAATCAAAAGTTTAAATCGTTAGAAGAGGAGAAAATATGAAAGCTAATAGGAAACAGCAGTGCCTCCCAACTAGAAGATTAAATTTCTCAGTCAAAATATGTTAATATGAAGCTAAAACAATGACCTTAATTTACAATGCAAGCAAGCTAAAATATGTGCCATGCATTCCAAGTAATAAGTCTATATCACATGTTGCTGTTGGGATTGAAGTTTGGTGAATGGGAAATGGAGGGAAGAAATGTGAAGGGAAAGTTAGTTCCCTTTGTATTAGTCAAAATCAGATCGAGGACTAAGTCGTGCAGAGTTGGGCGAGGAGAGTGACCTGAAAATCGTTAAATGCGGTGTGGTCGATCAGTAACCTCGTGTGTCGAGTAGCTCCACAACCGGTCGTGGTTGAGGTCGAGCAGCAGAGTTAATTAGGAATAACAGCTAGTTTTATATTGGAATCCACAGAGAGAATATTCCACTGAATATGCTCTTTGTTTGTACTTTTAGGGTTCTTAGAGAATATCTCATATAAATAGAAAGAAAGAGGAGGGAAAAGGCATGTAAGATTTCATGTGATAAGAACACTTATAAAAAGTTAAGCTCTCAAACAAAATACAATGAACCACTTTTCACTAAGATTCATTCTTTTGGTGAACTATTCTATTGTCTTTTCCATCAAATCCAAGAAAGTACATAATATTCTATATCATTCGTGTCATTCATCATTGTCAGAGGAATGAATCCTTCACCCTCTTCAATTTTGGGTGAATCTTCTCCTCTATTTATATTTATTGCCATTTAATGCTATTTATTGTTTGCTCTCTCTACATACCACTACATCTGGTTACATTTATTATCCGCATTTCATCACGTGTAAATTGCTGTTCACATCATTCGTCACAGATCTAGAATCATTACCTCTAACTAGGATTGCACCATCTTGATAAATCATTGATTAGTTTAACCAAGGATTAATTCATTTTTGGTCAAACAATTTGGCGTCATCTGTGGGGAGTTCCTAGTCAAAGTCTTAGTTTTTCAAGATCTAAAAAAACAGCAACAACACAACACAAGAAATTCGTTTTCCTACGTGCATAGTCTAACATGGCAGGTAATGGAGAGGAAAGGCTGAAGGCAGTGATAGGCCTTACTGCTAACCTCCTAAACACCATCAATGAGGTTACTGGAACAGACAAGGAGAATGTGACACCAAATGCTTCCCCTAGATGAAGTGGTTCACCCCTCCCTCACGGCAGCGTCATAGCCTCCCATGGAAAAGGGGCCTCTACGTCCACAGCGGAAGAGGCATCACCAGTAGTGAAAAAGCTACTAGAAGCATGGCTAATGAGTACAATGACCAGCATACTCAACAAACTCGCTCAAAGGACGGGCATGGAGGATGTACGAGTCGGCATCACATCAGCAACTGATGAGCAGCACGACCCCCCTCCTGTAACAAGTATCACTCACACTGTTAATGATGCAGGTAATAACACCCTTGCAGCCATTCTGAAGAAAATGGAGGAGATGGAGAACGAGAACAAAGCGCTCTACGACCAAATGAAGGAACACCAAGAAAGGATAGAAAAGATACATGGCGCCCCAAAGCGTTTACCAAAATGGGACGACGGCCGGTTTGTGGAACAACTGTATAGTGACGAGGCTGCACCACATGCTATACCTAAAACATTCAAAATGCCGACATACCTGAAGATATATGACGGCACGACGGACCCTGAGGATCATGTCACCCACTACGTCACTGCAGTGAAAGACAATGACCTCGCCAAAGAACAAGTATCATCCATATTGCTGAAAAAGTTTGGTGAAACCCTAATCGGGGTAGCATTGACGTGATACTCATAATTACCTGTGCGGTCAAACATTTGGGGAAATGGCTGACAAGTTCGTCACCGCCCATGTTGGGGCTAAAAAAGCAGAGGCAGGGGTAAATGATATATTCGCCATTAAGCAGTCACCCGGCAAAGGACTCAGAGACTTCCTCGCCCGATTCGACCGTTAGAATGACTCTTCCAAATGTATAAGAGGGAATGGCGATAGCAACTTTCCAAAATGGGCTGAACTGTAACGACCCGGTCTGTCGTTACGTGAAACCTGCATTATAATTGTTGTTATTGACTTATTATAGATTGGTTATTCTGTTAATAATGTGTTAGAGTTGATAGGCTTGTAAACGGAATGGTTAAGTGAGAATTCAGGCACTTAGTCCTTAAGAATAGCCTTAAAATGGAAAAAGTAAACTAAGAGTTGACTTATTGGTAAACGACCTCGGAATGCGGATTATTATGACTCGGATAGCTTCGTTAGGTGATTTGGGATTTAGGAGTATGTTCATAATAATTTTGTGATGTCCAGTGTAGAATTAGGCTTGAATTGACGAAAGTTGGAGATTTAGAAGTTCTTAGGCTTGAATTCGACGTAAATTTGGTGTTTTGGTGTTGTAGTATTCCGAATGTTCGATTAAGTTCAAGTTATGTAATGGGACTTGTTATTATGTTCGTACGGGGTCCCGAGGAGCTCGGGTGAGTTTTGGATAGGTTTTGCTGCGTTGTGCTTGTTTTTCTTATGCTTCGGCGTCGTTTCTTCAAGCATAAATGATATTATATTGAACAAATGAGCCCCGCTTACTTTTTTGAATGAAGTATTAGATCCGTATAGTAATTACGGACCCGTAGCAAAAAGAATCATCGAATTTGGGCATCATATGAGGGTTTTATGGCCATTTTACCAAGGTTGCCCAGATTTTTCAGGTTAATTACGAAATTGCCCCTGACGGCGTATTAAAAACCTGCACTATTTGCAAATCTTAAAAACCTACATATCTCCTTCATTATAAGGTCAAATTGAGTGATTCAAAGGCCTGATTGATTAGAATTTCACAAGGAATACATTGGGAGTAGTAAAACACGTGAAAAGTATATATATAACAAGCAGTTCGAGTTTTCTTCCAATATTTGAACGGGGAGAAGCTTTTGAGGCGATTTTTAAGAGAGGAAATCAGTGTTCTTCATAGAGATAAGTGTATTGACCATTAAAACTCGTTTATGAGTGATTATATACCATAATCCCAGCCTTTAATTCATGAAAACAGTAGAAAAATAGGATTTTGGGGCATGAGATTATGAGACCTTTAGGGGTCGATTTGAGGGGTCAAACGGACTCCGATTTTGGTGTTGTTTATGCGTACGAAATCGTGAGAAGATGAAGAACACCTTTCTGTAAAAAAAATTTAAGTTTCGGGACGCGGGCCCGGGGGTCGGGTTTTGACCGGTTTCGGATTTTTGAGTTAAATT
>ML249712.1:617-43885 GCA_005239495.1 Nicotiana undulata
TTGACTCACGGGCATGCTTGACCGCAACATATAGGCACTCGTCACCCCGCCTATACGTTGGACATGAATTACACATAGCAAATAAGACTCTATACCTAATCCCTCAAGCTAAGGTTAGGCCAAACACTTACCTCGGGTCCAAAATAGAGCAATCAACCCTCTAACACCGCCTTTCCTTTAGAATTCGACTCCGGAACGGTATTATCTAGACATAATCAACCCAAGTATATCAATAATGGCTCAATAAATCAAATCCATAACCTAACTACTAATTTATAAGCATTCTTCCTAAAATTCCAAAATTTGACTCCGGGCCCACATGGTCCAAACCTGAGGCTCGGACCAAAATCCGACTACCCATAACCCCACGAGTTCAAATATATGATTTGTTTTAAGATCCGGCCCCAAATTGAGGTTGAATCACCCAAAATTCCCAAAAACCTAACTCTACCCAAAACCCCAATTTCTATCTTAATTTCCCTATTTTTAGGCCTAGATTCTAGAGATTATGAAAGGAAAGTGGAAGAAATAGAAGTTGAAATCACTTACCCAAGGGTTTATTGAAGGATTCTAGCTTGGGGGTCGAACATGGAGGTTGGAGGAGGAGAAGAAGGCTGAAAATAGCAAAGTCCCGTATAAAATATTCTGTTTTGAACTCATTTAATAACTGGGCAAAACGTCTCTATGCGATCACGGAAGTAGGGATGCGATCGCATAGAGTCCAAGACTGGGTGCACTGCGATCGCGGAATGACTATTGCGATCGCACAGGTATACTGCCTCTTCACTATGCGATCGCACAGGAGAAGCTGCGACCGCAGAGAGTACCCCCTCCCCCCCGGCTCTCCTTACCCACCTAATACACTATGCGATCGCGGAGGGTGCTATGTGATCGCATAGTGTAACAGTCTACTCCCAGGCACGAAGCTATGCGATCGCATAGAGTAATGGAACTGACACCAGCAAAATGCAATTACACGAGATTTTTACACTTTAACTCACCCCGTTAGCTACCCAAAACTCACCCGAGCCCTCGGGTCTCAAAACCAAAACCACAGTATCATCTGAAGACCCTGCAGCTGTGGAAGGCTCTGCCCCAGTAGCCTCTACTCTTGGCTCTTCAGACTGGCCAGAGGGAATAGTGGATTTTCCTTTAGACTTCAGGTTGTCTGCTCCCTGAAGAATGTACCAGGAGAAGGGCCACTTCGACTTTACCTTTTTGTCAAAGTCCCTCCCCTCTACCTCTTGGTCCTCCAGATACATAATGAGGAAATTGGGATAGGGGTATGACCTTTATTCTTTCCCGATAGCTTTGGTGTTGTTTTTTGCCATGAGGTTTCCCACATTTATCGGGTACCCCGCCATGATAGAAGCTACGAGGATCGCCGGGAGACTGGGACATCACTGTCATGCTGGGCCAGATCTAGACGGATGCAAACAAAGGTGCACCACCCTTTGGCTTCAAAGCTAAGAGTGTTTCTAGCACTTGGGACTCCAGGTGTAAGCCAAGCCGGTGTTGTCCCTGGGATGGCTATCACCTCTGCAAGCCATGGACGGGCTACCTCATCCAGTTCCACCTTCTCCAAGTATAGAGATGCGTCTACATCATCAAACCCGGCATAAGTGTTCAGTGTCTTTCCATCAAACCGGTTCTTCCGGCTCCGTACCTTAGTCACATAGGTGCCCTTTTTTATGTGGGCAACATAGGCGTAGAATTCCTTGACTAGGTACTCATTTGTCTCCGGCAGCTTGCTAGTGAAGAATTTCTACCCCACTCTTTCATCTAATTGTTTCTTCAAATTAGTATTGTAAGGGAGAAGATCTCTTCCAAATTGTCGCTCGTGGGCGAGCAAACTTTCTGGCCACCATTCCCAGAATTTCTGGTAAGCTTTCTCACTAACGAACCTATCTTGCCACACTGTGGGCTTTCTTGATCTAATCAACCCCCCCCCCCCCCCCCCCCCCCCCCACCTGGGTATCACCTCATCTCCCATCATCTGGGATATCTTATTCATCTACATTGATGGGAGAAGCTGTTGTTGAGGCTGGAGTTGCAACCGGCGGAGAAGATGGTGCTGAAGTCTCACTACCTCCTTCTGAGCCATCTGACGACTCGGACAAGGAGGAAGATTCATTGACAAGGCGGTAGGGTTGTGATTGGGCCTCTTGTTGAGGTTGTGCAGCTTCCCCTTCAGAAATCTCCCGGGATGGGAGATACTCGCTTGTGTCAGATGAATCGGGAGAAGGTCGTCTGAGGGCTTGCTTCTTGCCAATGACCTTCTGAACTGCTAAGGGTACAGTTTGTTTCCCTTTGCCTCAGCCTTAGGACGATTCTCCCCTCCCTTTTGATTTTATGGACCACCACGAGATCACATCATTATCTGCATACACAATTAGTGAAAGATTATTAGTATTATGGTTCAATGAAGCTAAAAAGAAAGCAGATGAAATGAGCACAGTTCTTCTCATATCACGGGTCCGCGGATAGCGAAAGAATGGGCACGGCCGCAGAAGGGCAATCGCAGACCACGTAAAAATGAAAACGACCATGAAGAGGGACTACTAACTCTCTGATCATGGACTTCCGCGGACCGCAAAATAATGGATGCGGTCGCGAAAGATCTAAAGTAAACCGTGTAAAAATGGGCGCGGGCGCGGAAACAATTGATTAACTCTCTAAGACTCAAGAGCGCGGTCCGCGTAATTTTGGACGCGGCCGCGTAAGTTCATACGCGGGCTGCAAAAAAATCACCGCGAACATGCATTCATACTCAGCTCTCTCAAATTAATGAATGCAGACCGCATAAAAAGGACCGCGGACCGCGGAATTCAAATAAAACGTGCACTAATGGCCATTTTAAACCTAGCGTTTTCACTAAGTACAAAAGTTAGTGCAGTTAACATATATAGTTAATAACCCTATCCCCCATTAGGCATGTAAAAATTACCCACATTAATTTAAACATCAATTAAGCATGAATTAAAGAGTGTGGCATGTATTAAACCCTAATCTAAGAAGAAAAAGTAAAAGTAGAAGAAAAGAAAGAGAAAGAGAAAAAATCAATGCAAAGAATTGGGCATACCAGTTGTGAAATTGCAGATGAAAAATGGATTCTTGATTTATATGGAGTGAGATTGAAAGTCAAAGAAGAGGAAGATGACTAGTGCTCTAATGTGGTGAGAGTTTTAGGTTCGAAAAGTGTAAAAGTCCTAAGGACTTTCTATTTATACAAAATTGATGGGGTCTCACCGACTTACCTGAGCGCGGTCCGCGGAATTCCACCACGCTCCACAGTTTTTACCTTTCAAAGAGCCACTGCGGAAACTGGGGCATGGTCGGCGGAATAATGGGCACGGCCGCGAAAGTCAACGCGGACCGCCAAATTACGAACGTGGACGCGAACTCAACTTTAGAGAGTTGATATTTTTATCTCTTCAAGTACGCGTCCGCTGACAAAATACGCCCCCGCAAAAACTTGACGCGGACCGTGAAATTTTGAGTGTTGTCCGCGAAATTCCCCATTCTTAGGCAAATTTTCTCTGCCAAAGTTCTGCATTGCACAGACAATTCCTACACAAATTTTACAATCAGTTAGTCCAAAACAAAGCCTAAACTAAGAAGAAAATCAAAAGAAAGAAAAACACATGGGTTGCCTCCCAAGAAGCGCCTAATTTAACGTCGCGGCACGACGCATGTTACCATCATCATGTGAAATTAATCAAGGCCACCACGTGGATGTCATCATACTTTCCGAGGTAGCGCTTCACTCGGTGCCCATTAACTCTGAAGATTTCACTATTTTTGTTTTTCAAATCAAGAGCACCAAAGGGAGTTACATGCACCACTTCAAAAGGGCCACTCATTTTGACTTGAGCTTTCCCGGAAACAGTCGTAACCGAGAGTTGAATAGAAGAACCAAGTCACCCTCCCTGAACTCTTTGTTCCGGGCATATTTTTCATGTAAGTACTTCATCTTGTCCTTATATAAGGACGAGTTGGACTATGCATGAAACCGGAACTCATCAAGTTCATTGCGTTGCTCCACCCGGAGATTGCCACAACCCATTCAAGGTTTAACTTCTTCAGCGCCCACATGGCCTTATGCTATAATTCAACCAGCAGATGGCATGCTTTCCCAAATACCAACCGGTACGGAGACATACCGATTGGAGTCTTATACGCAGTTCTATAAGCCCACAAAGCGTCGTCAAGTTTCCTTGACCAATCCGTCTGATTTGCATTTACAGCTCTTGATATATGCTCTTTATCTCCCTGTTGGAAACCTCAACTTGTCCACTAGCCTGGGGATAATACGTGGTTGACACCTTATGATTGACACCATACTTGTAAAGTAAAGTGTCGAAGGCCTTGTTGCAAATATGAGAACCCTCATCACTGATGATCGCCCTAGGAATACCAAACCTTGTGAAGATATTTTTCTTTAAGAATGCCATCACACTCTATGCCTCCTTGTTGAGAAAAGACACAGCTTCAACCCACTTGGAAACATAATCAACAGCAAACAGAATGTAAGTGTTACCACAAGAACTCACAAAAGTCCCCATGAAGTCGATGTCCCACACGTCAAAAATGTCTATTTCAAGAATAGTGGTGGGAGGCATTTCATCCTTCTTGGAAACTCCCCCAGCTCTTTGGAATTATCACACCTCTTAACAAGCTCACTTGCATCTTTATACAGGGTAGGCCAATAAAATCCACAGCTAAGAACCTTTGAAGCAGTTCTCGCCCCACCATGATGACCACCATAGGGCGAGGAATGGCAAGCATCAAGAATACTCATTTTCTCCTCTTACGAGACACTTCTACGAATCACACAGTCATTGCAAATCTTGAACAAACATGGCTCGTCCCAATAATAATCCAAGTTGTTTCGTTTGAGATTCTTACTTTGGTTAGAAAGAGATCGCTCGGGACAATGTCGGATACAAGAAAATTAGCAACATCGGGGAACCAAGGCATACCATTCAAAGATACGGAGAGGGGTTGCTCATTCGGGAACGAATCATTAATTTAGAGGCCATCATGGGGCCTCCCCTCCCCTTCTAAGCGGGACAAATGGTCCGCAACTTGATTCTCACTTCCTTTTCGATCAATTATTTCAAGGTCAAACTCTTGAAGAAGAAGAAGAACACATCTCATCAACCTAGCCTTAGAGTCCTTTTTGGTCATCCAGTAGCAGAGTGCCGTGTGATCGGTGTGCACAATCACTTTGTCACCCATGAGATATGGCCAGAACGTTTCCATGGCAAAGACAATGGATAACAACTCTTTCTCAATCATTATATAATTGACTTGGGCTTCATTTATCGTTTTGCTTGCATAATAGACCGGATGAAATATCTTGCTGATCTTTTTCCCCTAAACCACTCCTACCGCAGCGTCACTAGCATCGCACATGAGCTCAAACGTAAGCTCCAATTGGGTGAGGTAATGATGGGAGTGGTTGTCAATTTATACTTGAGAAGCTCAAAAGCTTCCATGCAATCTTCATTGAACACAAACTTTGCATCCTTTTCTAGCAGCTTGCACAAGGGGTTCACCACTTTTGAGAAATCCTTGATGAACCTTCGGTAGAACCACGCGTGCCCAAGAAAGCTCCTTACTCCCTTGACGGAAGTAGGAGGAGGTAGCTTTGAAATCACTTCAATCTTCGCCTTGTCCACTTCAATATCGTTCTTTGAGATATTATGGCCAAGGACTATGCCATGCTCGACCATATAGTGGCATTTTCCCCAATTAAAAATTATGTTGGTCTCTTCACATCGGGCCAACACTTTGTCAATATTATCCAAGAATCCTTTAAATGAGTCCCCCGCAACACTAAAATCATCCATAAACACTTCGAGGAAGTCCTCCACTATATCCGTAAATATTGCCATTATACACAGCTGAAAGGTAGCCGGTGCATTACACAAACCAAACGGCATCCGTGAGAAGGCAAATGTTATATACAGACATGTGAAGTTAGTTTTCTCTTGGTCTTCCGATGTAATGATAATCTGGTTGTACCTTGAGTACCCATCCAAAACGCAATAATAGGCCCGCCTAGCAAGTCTATCCAACATTTGATCAAGAAAGGGCAATGGAAAATGGTCTTTGCGTGTCACTTTGTTTAGCTTTCGGTAATCCATGAATACCCTCCATCCAGTCACAGTCCTAGTGGGGATCAACTCATTTTTCTCATTTGTGACCACAGTCATACCACCCTTCTTCCGCACACATTACACCGGCGAAGTCCATGCACTATCCGAAATAGGATATACGAGCCCTTCATTAAGCCACTTGATAATTTATGTCTTAACGACCTCTTGTATAGCCTCGTTCAACCTCCTTTGATGTTCCGCGGAGGGCTTGGAATCATCCTCTAGTATAATTATTTGCATGCAAAAAGCGGGGCTTATACCCCGAATGTCAGCCAAAGTCCATCCAATTGCCTTTTATTTCTTTGAAGCATCGCAAGGGTGGAGTTTACCTGCATTTTAGTGAAGCAAGCAGAAAGAATAGCAGGTAATGTGGAAGAAGGGCCTAAGAATTCATACCTGAGGTTTGAAGGCAAAGGCTTCAACTCCATTATTGGTGGCTCCTCGATTAAGGGCTTTGTTGGTGGAGTCTTCCGGTTCTCCAAGTCCAAGGAAAGTTTATGGGGCCCATATGAGTATGATCACATCCCTTGCAAGGCATTTGCACATTCAATCAAGCCTTCCCTTTCATCATCCTCATGGTTTAACAACACCGCTTCCATAAGGTCTTCCACATTGATCATGGCACTTGTGTCATCAACTATCACCTCCGTCACAAAATCCACAAGAGAGCAAACTTCATTGCTATTTGGTTTCCTCATTGATTCGCACACGTGGAATACAACTTTTTCATCGCCCACCCAGAAGGTGAGCTCCCCTTCTTCAACATCTACCAATGCCTTCCCTATTTCTAGGAAAGTTCTCCCCAATATTATAGGCACCTCATAGTCGACTTTGCAGTCGAGAATCACAAAATTGGTGGGCAAAATAAACTTGTCGACCTGGACTAGAACATCATTAATAATACCAAACGGCATTTACATTGTCCAATCCGCCATTTTCAATCTCATGGAAGTAGCTCTGGGCTGCCCAATATCCAATGTCTCAAATACAGAATATGGCATCAAATTAATACTTGCTCCCAAATCACACAAGGCTTTTGCAAAATCGGCGCTACCAATGGTGCATGGAATTGTAAAGGCACCGGGAGCTTCAAGCTTTGGAGCCATCGAGTGCACAATGGCACTCACTTGATGAGTCATTTTGATGGTATCACAATTCATAGATCATTTTTTAGTTACCAAGTCCTTCATGAACTTGGCATATCCCGGCATTTGTTCGAGAGCTTCCACCAAGGGCACATTGATTGGCAAACTTTTCATCATCTCAATAAACTTCTTGAATTGGTTTTCATTAGTTTGCTTTGCAAGTCTTTGAGGATAGGTGGAGGAGGACTTGGCAAAGGGGCCTTGGCTTTAGGAACTACCAATTCCGGTATGTCTATACGTGTTCCCTAGACGGGTTCACGTCATTTTGGGTCTCCTCCACATTGTCACCAATATCAATCCTCACTTCATCATTCACATTCTCACCATTGCAACACAACATCATCACTCACAATTTTCTTTGCATTGGAGGTACTTGCATCTCCACCTCTATCGCTTTTTGTGGTCACCGTCGTGGCATGGCCTGTATTGTTCCCATCCTTCGGGTTTACTATCGTATCACTTGGTAGTGACCCCTTAGGGAGAGTATTCAATGCTTGTGAAATTTGACCTATTTGTACTTCCAAGTTGCGGATAGAAGTAGTGTGTGAGGCTATTTGAGCATCGGAATCGGCATTCCTTTCCATCATTTGTTTGAACATACTCTCTATCCGCCCCATCTCATTGTTTGAAGAACTTTTCCCTTGAGATTGATATGGAGGCGGATTATTGGGTTGTTGATACATCGGGGGCCTTTGAAAGCCCGACCGCCGGTTTCCATTGCCTCCCCAATTGTTGTTATTGTTGCCATTCCAATTGCTATTTTTGCTTCCTTGATTCCCCCAGTTTTGATTGTTGTTCCCCCAATTGTTCGAGTTGTTGTTGTTGTTTCCACTATTCCAATTCCCGTGGCCTTGATTTCCCCAGTTTTGATTGTTCCCTTGCGATCTCCATTGTTTATTTTGAGCGTTTCTCCTTTGTCCTTGCTAATTGTTGGCATATAATACTTCCTCACTTTGGTCTTCATAAGAATCCTCTTGGTTGTAACCACTACCACTTTGCTCGTATTGATCTTGATTGTTTTGCACTTGTTGACAATGAAATTTACTCCTTCCATGGCATTGACTTGCTTTGGTCCCTGAACTTGCTGAAGTTGAGCTTTTGCTAACTGATTCATAGTAGTAGTAAACTCTACTATGGATTGTCCGTGATCATGAAGTTACTTGTGAAGATGGATTACACTAGGGTCACCCTGAGGAACATTTTCCCGACTTTTCCAAGTTGAGGATGTGTCAGCCATCTCATCAAGTATCTCACAAGCATCGACATTGACATTTTCATAAAATTTCCCCTGCTAGCTGAGTCACCACGCACTGGTTGGTCGTGTTTATACACCTATAAAATATCTGTTGGATCATTGCTTCAGTCATATCATTGTTGGGGAATTCCTTGACCATTGTCCTATACCGCTCCCAGATTTCATGTAGGGGCTCATTAGGTTCTTGTTTAAAGGCTAAGATCTCATCCCTCAATGCTTCCATATGACCCGGTGAGAAAAACTGGGCTATAAAGTTTTCAGCCAACTCATCCCACGTGATGATGGAATGGTTGGGTAGCCTCTCGAGCCAATCCAAAGCTTTCCCTCTAAGTGAAAATGGGAAAAGTCTCAATCTCAGCGCATCCTCTGACACGTTCGTCTGTTAACTCCCCCAGCAGGCGTCTACAAAACCCTTTATATGTTTATATGCATTATGATGGGGAGCGCCAGTGAAGAAACCTCTTTGCTCCAATAGGGTCAGCATGACATTTATAATCTGAAAATTGCTCGCCCGAATCCGGGTTGGGACAGTTGCATTTGTGTAGCCTTCATTGGGTAGCACTCAATGTGATGCCCGTGGAGGAGGGGGGTTTGGAATGTTGTCATTAGCCTGGTGGCCTCTTCTTTGGACTTGAGGTTCTATATTAACCTCATCCTCACCATTGTCATCTACCACCTCCCCGGGAAGAATATGTCCAAGGGCATCATTATGAGCCTTTTGGTACCTAAAGCGATTGACACACAAAAGTGAGTAAAACAGAAAGAAAGAAGAACAAGACACACAAATAGTGATATATATAGCCAAAACCATCTAACTCCTCGCTAACAGTGCCAAATATTGATTAGTGCCAACGCTACACCACTATATAGTAGCGAGGATGGTCAATGCAGGTTTACCCAAAGAGGTCGGGATCGATTTCCACATGGAGTTAATTTGGTTTGGAGTCGGGTATCTACTAATCTAGATGTGTGTGTTGTTCCTAATTTCACTTCCAAACATTTTTGTGATTGATTCTATTCTAAATTTGATACTATTGTATGCCAAGAGTAAACTAATGACATTTATTTTGGTGATAGTTTAAAGGGATAAAAGGAACTAGGGTAGTGACTTCCGTCTAGGTTGATATCTAACGGGTATCGAGAATCTAGGGCAAACTTGTTTTGATTGGGGTCTTGATATAACCATCACACATAAGTGCTCACTCTATACCTCTCAGTAGTTTAAGTGACTTTGCCCAATTTGGTTTTCTCAAGTCCAAATGGGTGTTCATGCATAACAAATGATATTGGCTCAAGTCAGGTATTACAATCTCTAGGTTTAACCCTTTAATTGGGGCTATCAATCTCTTGAATTCACCCTACTTCCTATTTAACCTAATTTTCCTATACTCAGTCCTTCTTTCTCAAGAAGAGCCTAAGTCATAAAGGCACGAATCAGTGTTTGCAACCACCAACTCTACAATTCAAGCATGAATTAAGCTAAATATCACTAACCCATAAAAAATTAAGCCTTAAAATTCAAGATCCATTAAATACTCACACTAGGGTTGGGTCACAACCTTAGCTATGGGGTCTAGCTACTCATGACAATAGCACAAATCAAAGATAAAGATGAAATATAAGCCATAATATTAAATTGAAAGATGAAAATCTAAAGTTTCAAGAGAAATATACTACAAATTGCCCAAAAAAAGTAAAAATCGCCGTTCACGTACTCTGCTAAACAAAACTTGACTTAAAAATGTCAAAAAGGTCTATTTATACTAATTTGAAATTTTCGGACAAAAACACCCCTGCAGAGGTTTCGCGGACGTGTAACTTTGACCGCGTCCGCGCTTGGGCTTTCGCGGCCGCGTAATAGTGAGTGCGGTCTGCGCTTCTTCATATCTGAGCTTGGGTAGAGCTTGGTTTCACTGACCACGTATTTTCAACTGCGTCTGCGTGAGATTCAATCGCAACTGTAATTTAGACGCATACCGCGTTCTTCATTTAAGCCCAAATTGCAAAGTCTCTGAACCTTGACACACGCTCTCAGCGGAATTCCAACCGCGGCCGCGCCAGTAATTTTGCGGCTGCCCTTTTCCATCGCGGTCAGCATTAATTTTTGTGCTTAAAATAGCATCTCTAATTCTCTTCTTCGCGGACCGCGTAGCTGTGGCCACCTCAATGTTGGTCCTTACGCGGCCGCGCTTTTATTTCACTGTCTGCGCTCTTGTTCCCAATCTTGGATTTGTTCAAGTATGACTCCTTCATGAGTTGATTATGGCCTCTTTGGCTCACTTTGAACAAACTCTTCAAGAAAGCACATTAAGTTAGTTTTCAGGAATATTTTCACGTATTTTTGGCCCAAAACCTATGTAAAAGAGAGCAAATAATAGGCTAAAATCCCTACTTATGAACCAAGTGGGGAGTATACTCTAAGGTACCTGTCCACTCTAATCGCGGTAAGCTTGACATAGCCAGCGTCACGGTCTTAGCGTGACACTCAAGAATAGCATAATGGGGAGACAACCAGCCCATGCTCAAAATAAGATGAAAATCTACCATACTGAGCAATAATAAATCGGCTCTGGTCTCAAAACCACTAAGAGAAATCAAACACGACCGATATACGTGGTCTACAACAAGAGAATCTCCCATAGAAGTAGATACATAAACAGGGGAACTCAAAGAATCCCGAGATACCCCTAAATGTGGAGCAAAATAAGAAGACACATATGAATACATAGAGTCTGGGTCAAATATATCGATGCATATCTATGACAGACTGGAACAATACATGTGATGAGAGAATCGGAAGCAAATACCTCTGAATGGTCTTGAGGGGAATAATACCTGACCTGGTCTCCCCCTCTAGGGCAACCTCGACCTCCACCTCGAGCTGCCTGTAGGTGGGACAGAAACTGGGGCTAAAAGAATGGCTGGAGGACCCAGTGGAGCACGTGGTGGCTGAGAAGTTTGTGGAGGTGCACCCCTCCTGAGTCTGGGGAAATCCTTAACCATATGACGAGTATATCCATACTCAACACAACCCCTTGGAGGACGCGGTGGCTGAGACTGGCTCTAACCTGGCTTGCTGGACTAGCCACTAATAGCACCTCGAGCATGAGGCACACTAGATACTGGCGGTGCATAATAAGGCTTGTGAGACCTAGGAGGAGCGGAACACCGCTGGCTGCTGGAAGAGTTGAATGAACAGGGCGACTCACAAAACACCTACCATGACGTGATGTTGGCGCACGAGCTCCAGAATAATGACCAATCTCTCGAGACCTCTTGGCCTCTCTCTCCTCTCTGTCCCGGGCAAGCATGCCCTCTACTCTCCTGGCAATGCTCAGGACATGCTGATAAAAGATGTCCATCTCCAACTCCCTGGCCATACTGGTCCAAATACTAGGTGAAGTCTCTCAATGAAGCGACGAACCCTCTCTCTGACTGTAGCAACCAAAGGTGGTGCATGTCGGGCCAACTCACTGAAATGGACTGCATACTCCGACACAGTCGTAGAACCCTTCCGCAACTTCTCAAACTTTGCGTGCCAAGCATACCTAAGGCTCTGAGGGACATACTCACACAAAAACATATTTGAGAATTGGGTCCAAGTGAGTGAGGCTTCCTCGTCCGGACTGCTCAGCTCATAGGAATTCCACCACTGATATGTCGCTCCCCTCAGCTGGAAAGCGGTGAAAGAAAACCCACTCGTCTCCGCTATGCCCATAGTATAGAGGATACGATGACACTTCTCAAGAAAGCCCTGAGCATCCTCTAAATCTAATCTGCTGAAAGTGGGTGGGTGGTACTTCTTGTACCGCTTAAGTCTAAGATGCTCTGCCTCAAAAGCAGCTACCCTGGTCTCATGCTGAACCGGAGCAACTAGGGGCATAAGAATAAACTCTGGGCTTGATCAACCTTGACCCTTTGCTCAAGAGTACGGGATGCGAAAGCCTGTGCCCCTCCCCCGTCCAGAGATGTGTCGGTAGCTATCGCAATCAGTCCAGCCTGAGCTAAAGTGTTGAACATGCTCATGAACTGAGCTAAGGTCTCCTGGAGGGCTGGATCAGCAATAGGAACCTCCAGTGCCGGCCTTCCAACTGGAGCTGTTGGGGGCTCCTTTGTCGCAGCTCGCGCCGGTGCTCTGGCTGCACTGTGTGGTCGTCCTCTACCCTGACCTCGGCCTTTGGTGCCTCAGGCAGAGGGCTCAGGTTCCTGATCGTCGGATCTCCCAGTACGTGTTCTCACCATATGTGAGAAAGAATAGAATAGAAAATTTTAGAACTTTTGATGTCAATAACTCGCACGACAAGAAAATCAAAGAAGTATGATTGTTCTTAATAATTTTATAGCCTCCCGAAGATAAGTACAGACATCTTTGTACCGACCTGCGAGACTCTAATAAATGTAATTGTGACTCATGACTCCTATGAACCTAAAGCTCTGATACCAACTTGTCACGACCCATTTTTCCCCCTCCGAAGGACTTCGTGACGGCACCTAGTCACTACGACTAGGTAAGCCTATTAACGTTGAAACAACATAAATAAAGAAAAATTAAAGGAACAAATAAGCTTTTATAATGACCATATAATAGTAAAAATGCCGCTCGGCATATACAAGTAAGATCAGTACGCAAATTTATACACAACACTTTCCCAAATCCCGTAACCATGAGTCACACGCTCTATGAGTAACTATCTATTGTCTGATATACATACAATCTAAAGTAATAAGGAGGTAAAAACAGAGTAAAGGTAGGGGGGACTCTGAGGGTCTATCTCTGGTGGCTGATGCGGCTGCACTAATACTCAGGTAGACGAGAGGTACCTGGATCTGCACACGAAAATTGTGCATGAAGGGCGTGAGTACACCATAATGGTACCCAGCAAGTACCAAGCCTAACCACAGTCGAGTAGTGACGAGGTCAGGTCAGGGCCCTACTGGTATAAATATAACGAAATAAGATAGAAATAATATATTACGGTAATATAAGTACGGAAATCCAGTTGGAATAGAATTTAATGAAAACCAACAGCTCATAACACAGTAATAACAACAAAGGATCTTCCGGGATACCGTTCCGTAGTTCCAAACGCAAATGTGTAGGGGGATCTCCCGGAATACTATTCCGTAGTCCCGAAGTAAATATGCAATGTTGGGGGATCTACCGGATTACCGTTCCGTAGTCCCAAAGTAAATATGCAGTAAGGGGGATCTCCTGAAAGGTCGTTCCGTAGTCCCAAAGTAAATATGCAGCTCAACCAATAAACACAACAATTATAGCAAGAAAACCTACAATTTAGGCTAACTTCAAACCAAAGAAACAGGAAATTTCACTAAACATGTTGCATAAAGTTCACATAGACAATCAAAACACGTAGGCATGTTTTTCTAATCTATACAGGGTAGTTACATACACTAGTGTAATTCAAACAAGGAAAAATGGTTATGATTCAGTGAAAAATGGAGTTTCACAACAAATATCCCGTGTACGTACTCGTCACCTCACGTACACGGCGCTCATATATCAAATAGTACCAAACTTCTAAAGGGAAGTTCCCCCACACAAGGTTAAGCAAGCCACTTACCTCGAACCAAGCTCAATAAAAATAGAAATCACACTCTTCCCACGAGTATCAAACTTCGAGTGGCCCAAATCAAACCAAATCAATTACATAATGTAAATATAGCTACAAGTAACTAATCTAGCTTATGAAATCAAAGCTAAGAAAAGAAAATAGGAGAATGCCCAAAAACACCTCCTCGTGCCCACGTCTCAGAATTGGGTAAAAGTTACCAATTAATAACACCTATTCACTCACGAGATCACTCATACGAAAAACATCCAAATCCGTTGTCCAAATCCCACTCAAAACTCAGAAATTCGATTAGGGAACTTTTCCCCGAATTTCCCAACTTCCACCCTCAAATTCCTTAATGTAATGAAAAAACAACTATGGATTAATGAAATATGACCAAAATAGGATTAGGAATCGTTACCCAATGTTTCCCTCTAAAAATCCTTCAATTTTTCGCCCAAATTCGAGCTCTCAAGGTCAAATAATGAAGAATGAAATAAACCCTCGAATTTTCCCCTTTTCTGCCCAGCGATTCCGCATCTGCAGACCAACTGTCGCACCTGCGACGCCGCAAATGAGGAAAATCCCTCGCATGTGCGAAAAATGAATTAAAGTCCAAAACACCGCTTCTGCAAATAAAGCACGCAACTGCAGACCCGCTTCGGCGGATGACCTTCTACATCAGCGACCCTGCCCATGTCGTCCCTTTTCGCTTCTGCGATCCCTCATCCGCATCTGCGAATGCGCAGAGGCGGCTCCCCTTTTCGCACCTGCACTCACATACCAACTTGACCAAAACCACACTTGCGCTTTTCCTTCTGCACCTGCGGTCTCCCCTCCGTAGGTGCAAAACACCAGAAACTAGCAATTCTTCTGCAATTTGCTAAGTCCAATTTCATCCGTTAATCACCTGAAAGTCACCTGAGGCCCCTGGGACCTCAATCAACCATACCAACCAATCTTTAAACATCATACGAATTTAGTCGAGCCTTCCAACCACATCGAGCAACATCAAAAACACAAATTATGCACAGATTCAAGCCTAATGAACTTTGAAATTTCCAAATTCTACAAACGGCGTCGAAACCTATCAAATCTCGTCCAAATGGCCTCAAATTTTATATACAAGTCAAATGACACTACGAACCTACTCCCACTTCCAGAATTCCATTCTGGGCCCGATATCAAAATTTCCATTGCCGACCAAAATTGCCAAAAGTCCAACTTTCGCCAATCCAAGCTTTAATTTGTTATGGCCCTCCAAATCACATTGCAGACGCGATCCTAAGTCCAAAATTACTTAAAGGAGCTAACGGAACCATCAAAATCAAATCCGAGTTTGTTACACACAAGTCGACATCCGGTCGACTTTTCCAACTTAAGCTCCCAAATAAGAGACTAAGTATCTCAATTTGTTTCAAAAACCAACACGAACCCTCCCGTCAACCCAAAATAGAAGAATAAGATACGAGGAAGGCAGTTAATAGGGGATTGGGGTTCTAACTCTTAAAACGGTCGGCCGGGTCGTTACAGAAAGCCAGTGTTCCTTGACGTGGATGAATGATATTGTTCATTCATCTTTAAAGGTACAAGTCTTAACTCTTTCCTTTATTTTCCTCGTTATTTTTTACTCTAGTTTGATAATCACTTATTTATCTTCTTTTGTAGATCAACATGATACGCACGAAGATTATGAAGAGAATTGTCCACATTGAGCAGTTAGTCAACGATTATCGTACAAAATCGGACAACTGGAAGGAACAATACGAGGGTCTTCAGTTGGAAAAATGAAGAGAAGTGTGCTTTGGAGCAGCAAGTAAGAGTGATGGCTGCAGAATTGGCAATTGAAAAGGCCTCTTCCAGTCAAGCCGGCAAAGACAAAGCATCCTTGAGTCTTCATTTGCAGAGCAACTCTCTAAAGCTACCGAAGAAATTACGGGTTTTAAAGAATTCCTTAATCAGAAGGAGACCTATTGAAAAATGGGATAAGTACTACAAATCCCTCGAAGATAAATCAACACTTGATGTAGGTTGGGATTTTTTTAACACCCGCCTCGAGACTTTAGTAGAGGCTAGCTAGGAAGGCTTTGACTTGAATGCTGAGATTGCAAAGGCTAAGGAAACTATTGAAAAAACTCAGCAAAGTCAGAACTTTTCCTCACCTGAGGTCGCTGCTCCCGAAGGTGATGAAGTTACTCCTGGTGAAGTTGATGTTCAATCCTCTTCTGCTGAAGTCGAATCTTCTCCCGCTGCTAATGATGCCATATTGGATTCTGCCTCTCATGCTGCTGATAGTGCCACTTTGGATCCTGCCCCATACTGTTCTTTTCAAAACATAGTTTATTTCTTGAACTTTTGATGGGAAGTTGGTTTTATTTTGGAATGGTTGGCAAGCTTTTACCCCTAGTCCGTTTTGGGGTTTGTTATCAAATGTCTTGGTTTTAACTAAGTTTGTACTTAGTTTTATCCAGGTTTAATATATAAAATTTCGTTTGAGTTTTTGTTTTACTCTTTGACTTGCATTTAAAAATGCTTTAGTATTTCGTGATTTTGGTATAGACACGAATTTTATAAAAGAGGGTCCTTTTATAAACCAAACTAATGAATAAGACGTCTCAACTTCATATTGGTGTAAGTATATGAAAGAAGTAGGAAAATACATATTTCGAAGAAAATTCATGAATAATTTGAGGAAGTTTCATATCCTGAACTTTCAAATTATATGCCACTTTACATATATTCAAGTAACTTTTTGAACAACATCTACAACTCTTTCATAAATGTGTTTTTATAACAGATTTTAGTAAATTCAAGGTTATATCTTGCAACCCATGACTAATCATTGCCCTCAACCTAAGTACTCGTAGAATCTCATAATTTACATCCGCAAGTTTACACTTTATCAAAGCTTATTACAAAGGTTTTTTAATCAGACTTGTTTCTTGGCTCTTCATTAGCTCTTGACTTTTAATTTTTGGGTATTGATTCAGGCTTGACTCGAATTCTGACTCTTTTAGTCTTCTTTGACTTCCAGTCTTCTCTACCCTCTATAGTCCCCCAAATGTTAGAGCTTTGAAGTATGAAATCTCGAGCACTTGATTATTCCTTCTATGGTCCATTTCCTGAAAAGGAAATTACATACGGGACTCGGAGGTATATTTTTAGATGATGACTGCTTAACCCTTTTTATTTCCATCAGAAAGGTTGTAACCCAGTCCAGGAATATTTTTGTATCCCACATGTTTTTCGGGTTTACGGTCATCATTTGGTGGGCTAGCTTTTTGCCTATCATTTAAAAAATTTAATATAATTTAATTGAACAATACAAAATTGTAGTTAAGTGATACCTGATCGTGGGTATTTCCCTTGCTTAGAAATAATATTTCTTCAAATGAACAACATTCCAACTCGAAGGTAACACCTTACCGTCCATGGTTTCTAGCTCATAAGCACCTTTCCCAACAATACATCGACTGAGAACCCTTTTTGAGAACCTTCCCAATTTGGGTTCAACTTTCCTACTCCAACTGTTTTTGTTGATTGAAAACTCTTTTTGAGAACAAAGTCCCCAATCTTGAAGTATCTGAGATGAGCCTTCTTGTTGTAGTATCGTTCAATAATTTGCTTCTGTGTTGCCATTCTTATTAGGGTCGTTTCTGTTCTTTACTCAAGTAAATCTAAATCCGTTCGTATCTCTTCATTATTTGATTCTTCTTGCTTGTGTGAATCTCGTACTTAGATCTCCTATTTCGATTGGGATTAAGGCTTCTGAACCATAAACAAGTGAAAATGGAGTTTCTCATGTGTCTGTCTTTGTTGTTGTTTGATAAGCCCATAATACTCGTGATAACACCTCAGGCTGATTGCCTTCTGATTCCTCTAATCTTTTCTTCAAATTATTAATAATAATCTTGTTTGTTAACTCATCTTGTCCATTTGCGACGGGATGATAAGGTGAGGAAGTTATTCGTTTGATATGCCAACTTTGAAAAAAAATTGTGACTTTCGAGCCTATAACTGCGTGGCATTGTCGCATGTAATTTATTTTGGCACTCCAAATTGGCATATATTGTTTCGCCAAATAAAATCTATTACTTCCTTTTCTTGCACCTGTTTAAAAGCTCCTGCCTCTATCCATTTGAAAAAATAATATGTTAATACTAACAAAAATCGTACTTTTCCTTTAGCTTGTGAAAAAGGACCCACGATATCCATTTTATACTTCATTAATGGCCACGGGGAAATAGCCATATGTAATAATTTTGCAGGGCGATGCATGTTATTGCCATATCGTTGGCATTTATCACACTTTGCTTCACAATTTTCTACATCTTCCTCCATTTTAGGCCAGTAGTATCCTACTCTGATTAGAGTTTTTACCAAAGATCTACCTCTTTTATTTCCACAATGCACCTCATGTATTTCTCTCATCACATATTCTGTTTGAGCGAGTCCAAGGCATCTTGCTAAAAGTCCCCCGAACATTTTCTGATATAGGTTACCTCGAATTAAGAAGTAACGAGCAGCCTTTCGTCGAAGCGACTGAGAATCATTTTTGCCTTCAGGTACGGTTCCATAGTGCAAAAAAGTAACAATCTCGTTTCTACAATCCCAAGTCAGATTATTGAAACTTATCTCATTTTTATCTTGGTCTAGTGTTGAATGAAATAAATGTATTACGATAGCATTTTCTGCATTCGTTATATGCGCAACTGATGCAAGATTAGCTAATGTATCTGCTTCCACATTTTCTTCCCTGGGTATTTTCACAATCTTCCATGATTGGAATTGCCTTACCAATTCTCGTGCCTTTTCCAAATATTGTTGCATTCGTGTCTCTCTAGCTATGTAAGTCCCCTGCATCTAGTTGACTACCAGCTGAGAATCGCATTAGTTACGATTTGCTCTATAGAGAGTTCTCGTGCCAGTTCTAACCCTGCAATTACAGCTTCGTACTCTGCTTCATTGTTAGTAATGGGGTATCATTTAATTGCTTGTATTATACTTTCTCCCAAAGGTGGGATTAAAACAATACCTAAACCTGATCTTTTAACATTCAAAGAGCCATCAGTAAATAGAGTCCACGTACCTGGATTAGATCCGGTGAATAATTGTAGCTCCTTTTCTACTTTAGGAACTATTTTTGTGCTAAAATCTGCTACAAAATCTGCTAAAACTTGTGATTTTATTGCAGTTTTAGGTTGGTACATGATATCATATTCACTGAGTTATATGGCCCACTTGGATAATCTAACTGACAATTCTTGTTTATGTAATATATTCCTTGGAGGATATGGTGTTATTGCGGAAATATGGTGACACTGAAAGTAAGGTCTCAACTTTCTAGATTCCATAACTAATGCTAAAGCAAATATTTCTAAATGAGGATATCTAGTCTCAACATCCAACAAGGATTTACTGATAATAAATAAGAGATTGTTTACATTTGTCTTCTCGTACCAAAACTGCACTTACAGCCATTTCTGAAACTACGAGATAAACAAACAGCCTCTCACTGTCTTTTGGTTTAGCCACTAAAGGAGTATTTGACAAGTATGCCTTTAAATTTTTGAGGGCTTGTTGGCATTCTTCAGTCCACTCCAACTGATTTTGCTTTTTTAGCAATGAAAATAATTTGAAACTTTTCTCCGCAGACTTAGAAATAAATCTTCCCAAAGTTGCTATCCTCTTTGTCAATCTTTGTACCTCTTTTTTCCCCGTGATTATATCGGGAATTTCTTCAATAGCTTTAATCTGTGCAGGGTTTACTTCTATACCTCTATTAGATACAAGAAAACCTAAAAACTTACCTGAAGCTACATCGAAGGCACATTTTTCTGGGTTCAATTTCATATTATAGCCGTGGAGGATCTCGAAGGTACTTGAAAGGTTTTGAAAATGATCTTTTGCTCGTGCAGATTTGACTAGCATATCATCGATATATACTTCCATAGTATTTCCCATGTGTTCTTGAAACATCTTGGTCACCAATATTTGATATGTGGCTCCAGCGTTTTTCAAACCAAAAGGCATGACTTTGTAACAAGAAGTCCCCCTGTCTGTGATAAATGAACTTTTTTCTTCATCTAAAGGATCCATTTTTATTTGATTATAACCTGAATACGCATCTTAAAAACTCAACAGCTCATGACCTGCGGTAGAATCAATCAATTGATTTATATGTTGTAAAGGGAATGAATCTTTTAGACAAGCTCTATTTAGATCAGTATAATCTAGGCAAACTCGCCATTTACTGTTCTTTTTTGGAACTACCACAATGTTAGATAACCAATTGGGATATTTTACCTCACGTATTGAACTGATTTTTAAGAGTTTTTGTACCTCATCATGAACCACTTGATTTTTGAATGAACCTTGCTTCCTCTTCTTTTGCTTGACAGGTACGTATGATGGATCTTCATTCAAATTATGAGTCATCACCTCCGGAGGTATACTTGTCAAATCTGAATGCGACCAAGCAAAAAAATCTGTGTTAGCCTTTAAAAATTCAATTAATTTACCTCTCATTCGTGGGCTCAACTTCGTTCCAATATAAACTTTCTAGTCTAGCTAATGTTCGAATAGCGTAATAGTTTCGAGCTCTTCAATTGTTGTTTTGATGTTTTAATTCTCCTCCGGTTCTTGAATGACATCCGGTCTTGAGTCCATATCTGTTTGCTTTGATACATTTTCATATGAGATTTGATTTACCACGTCTTCCACAAAATCCTTATTTGTACCTATGCTTTCTATGTGTGATTGCACCACTGAATTGATATTCTTAGAAACTTGTTGATCTCCTTGAATTTGTTGAATTTCCCATTTTGAAGGGAATTTGATAACTTGATGTAACGTAGACGGCATAACATACATGTCATGAATCCATGGCCTCCCAAGAATCACATTATAGTCCATATCCGTGTCTATTACTTGAAATTTCGTTTCTTTGATGACTTTTTCTGCAAATGTAGTTAACAATATCTCCCACTTTGTAATAACGATTGAATTATCGAATCCATATAAGGAACGTGCTTTTGGTATCATCTTGTCACCAATTTGCATTCCGTTCACCACTCGCAGTAAAATAATATTCACAGAGCTACCTGGATCTATCAAAACTCATTTTACATTAGTATCATGTATAAGTAAAGATATTACCAGTGCATCATTGTGAGGAATCATCAAAACATCCGCATCTGCATCATCAAATGTTATGATGTCTTCTTCCAAAACTTGAAGAACTCGTTTCCCTATAGGTTACTGTGAATTTCGCCGTTTTTTCGCAGTTGTGTATGTTACACTGTTGACATCTTCTCCCTCGCTTATCACATTTACTGTTATTTTTGGAGATGGAGGTTTTGGTGGTTCTTGTCTATTTTTCATGTAATATTGTTTACCTTTATCGCTGAACAAGTCTGCAAGTATCCTTGCTTTAACAAATGTTCCACTTCTCCTCGTAACAATCTGCAATCTGATGTTTTATGGCCATGGTCATTATGAAACTCGCACCAGAAATCTGGATTTCTTCTGCTTGGGTTTGATATCATTTCCTTTGGCCATCGCACCTTATCTCCATACTCCTTAGAATAGCTACCAACTCAGAAGTACTGATAGTGAAATTATAGTCTCCAATCCTTGCATTTGTGTCGGTATCCCTATCACGCACACCTCATTCTTTTCAGAACCTAGATAACGATGATGAACCTGAATCTTTGTTCCTTAATCTATGGTCATATCGTACATATTCCGGCTTGGATCGTGCATCTCGCCTTGAAGGTCCTATATAAGGCTCATACATGTTTTTACCGGACCTTTTTCAGATTCTGACCCCCTCAAACCTATTCTTTCATCATCCTTTGACTGAGCTAAAATGTGTGCTTCAATCCGCAGCTTGGTACTATACCTGTTATATACATCATTCCACGTTGTGGTAGGGAATTCTCACCAGCTTTCCGTGAGTCTTCTCATGGGTTCTGAACTTTTTTTCGATTAGATCACTTGCGAACGCCATGGCTGCCGAATTATCAGGTACTCGTGGAAGCATCATTCTTTCACGTTGGAATCTATCTACAAATTCTCTAAGTAATTCGGTATCTCTTTTCTTCACTTTGAAGATATCTTCCATTATTGTTTAAACTTTTTGAGCTCCCGAATGTGCTTTTATAAGTAAATCTGCAAGCTCAACAAAAGAGTCAATAGAATTTTTAGGTAAAAGAGAATACCATGTTAACGCCCTTTTCCTGAGTGTTTCTCTGAACTTTTTGACCAACACTGACTCAATTTCTTGCTTGGTTAAATCATTGCCCTTTACTCATGTTGTGAATGTGGTCACATGGTCACGTGGATCAGTTGTTCCATCATATTTTGCGATGTCAGACATTTTGAACTTCTTAGGGATGAGCAATGGAGCAGTGCTTGGCTTCCAAGGTTGTTGCGAATACTTGTCGATATCCACTCCCTTAATCACAGGTGGTACGCCAGGTATTTGTTCGATGTGGTCGTTTTGTTCTTTCACCTATTTCTGCAAAGTTAGTATCAAATTTTGTAAATTAGAACTATTTGGTGTACCCGGTCTCCCATTACGTGACTCATTGGGAGTTCCCTCGCTTCCTGAATTAGCAAGCCCTGAGGGTGGATTCTCCACATTTGCAGTATTATTTGGGGGAGGAGTTGGTGGTACAATTGGCAGTCCCCTCACGAAAGCTTACGTGTTCAGCCATCAATTGTTTCATAGCATCTTGCTCAACGGTCTGCACATCTCCATGTTGTTCATTCATGTGAGTTGTAGTCTTTCAGGTGTTCTTTCTTGAGAAGTGAGTGGGGATTGCTGAGGTGAAGGAACTGGAGTCCCTCCTACTTGTTGGTTGTTGTCATTGACAGTTGACATGATTTGGTTATGAAAAAGAAAGATTTGGAAAGTAAAACGATTATCAGATTCTCAGTATCGGAACCAATTTGCTTAACAAAAAAATAAGATTCTCGGTCAAAACCTATTTTTAGAAGAACTAACCAAGAATTTTTGTACTTTCTCAATTATATGAAAGGAAATAAACGTGACATGAAATATTGAAATAATAGATTGAAAGAAAAAGTAAATTGTTGTATTCCAATATCAATCAGAACGTGTCCTTACAAGTGAAATTCTCTTCCCTTATATAGATGTTTACAAATATAACATTTCTTTAATCATTATGAGAATTAATGACATTAATTGTCTGTTATAATTGGCAAGCGTAACTGTTCATGAAGATTCTGTAACGCTTCAGATTCTCCTTCCTCATTAATTGGAGGTTCATGAATCTTCCCTTTTTACTGTTTTGATTCATTCTGCCCATGTCACTTTATTGAGCAATTTAGGCTCAAGCATATGCATCCTTTTATCTCGTGAGTGATTTGCTCGTACCTCTTATGACTCGTACATCTTTAACTGTTACACTCAAGCTGTCAGCCACATAAAATTTCACGTGTATTATTTATTTATTACCAATATAAGCATACTTGGGTTTTACTTGTTAAAGCTTCAAACTTCAATAACTATTGCTGGACTTGTTCGGTATTTAGCTAGAGGGTATTTTTGTCAAAAAAAATTGTGTGTCTAAAGAGTGGCTCTATTTATTTTTTAAATGCTATCCAAACTCTAATAGTAGGAGTAAAAAATAGCTATTTTCTAACTTCTCACTAATAGGTGTTAGAGTGTCTTGTAACGGTTGAGAGGATGGACTGACGTATACAAATGATTTTCATCTTATGAGTTAACTAATTTTGAACTAAGTTAGATTTAATGTCCATTTCCATAACAATAGATCTGTCGCAAGGGTCGGACTAAAGTTCAATTACGATAAATTTCGTACTATGAATTTGTCGAAGTGCTTTTCACCCCTACATTTAAGTGGGTTTTCTTAACTTTGTTTTTCCC
Source organism: Nicotiana undulata (assembly GCA_005239495.1). Classification (NCBI taxonomy): domain Eukaryota; kingdom Viridiplantae; phylum Streptophyta; class Magnoliopsida; order Solanales; family Solanaceae; genus Nicotiana; species Nicotiana undulata. Next base: position 24,671 of record ML249712.1, read on the forward strand.
CCTCTTTTAGCGATATGAAACATAGAAGTTAGTTTCTTGGTTCATTAGTAATTACTTTTAAGAAACAAACTTCACATTATCTACACTAACAAGAGTAGGTAAATTTTATTACATTATCAACACCAAACATGTACAACATGACATTCACTAGTGGAAGAGATGCACTTCTAGAAGTCTAACATTTTGTATGGCTATTGTATACGGCCAAAACCGGCCTCACCCCCTTATGTGACTAATCGAGAATGGAACGCGATAGATTACGGTTCGATCTCGAATCATATCGAGCTAAGGTGCGAAGTTATATCGCCCAGCTCGAGACCCCGGGACCAAACAGAATCGAGATCAGGTGAGATAAAGGGAAATTTGCCAAAGTCGAATAACATAAGGACGAAATATCCGCCATCGGGCGTATATTACGGCAGAGATCTCGGCACATATCAAGGATAGGCCGATTAATTAGCCAATCATGATATTTCTTACTTCATTTAGAACTGTATGAAGAGTAGGACTCCCCTACTATATAAAGAGGGTCTGATCATTTGTAAAACATCACATTTTTACGCAACATAAAGTAATATACTGTCATTTTCTAGCTTTCATTACCTTGTTACTCTATTCGTATATCAGTTGAAACATCTCTTGGTTCCAGGGTGATCGAACTCGAGGGCCAAGGCTATTCGATTCGTTTGGTTTGCATCATTCCTTAAAAACCGCATATAAATCCAATTGTTATCCGATTTTAGGGTAAACAGTTTAGCGCCCACCGTGGAGATAAGGATAATAGTGATTACATGGTACTAACTTTCATAACACACACTATTCTTGTGAGTATCTTTGATTCCGGGATCAAAATGTCGAACTCTCAATCACCCGTACAAGTAGACAATGATTTCAGTCACCACGACGAAAACGACAACATAGCACTAGGTAACGACGTACCTCCAGTTGGCCTTGATGGAGTTTCGACTGCAGATCCAATCAATGTCAACACGCATGTAGCCATCAAAGCAAATTTGGTCGTCGATCCCGAGAGTAGCATCTGTAGGGATGTTTGATCAGCCGCTCAGAGCATGCATAGCAACAGAGAGGGGGGGATCAGCCTTTGGGTGATCTTCGAGATGTTTCAGGCTCAACCAACTCCAAAATCAGAATCGTGCACCAATCAGGATCGAGCCCGAGCCGTCCCAGGAAGTTGTTCACAGGGTCGAATCGGTGTCAAGGAAATCGAACGGGAATGAATCAGGGGCCAATCCCGCAATCATGAAGATGCTCAGGGAACTAACAAAATGATTTGAGTCAAGGAAAAAAAAAGATCGAGGCAAACGACAAGAATGTGGAAACTTATACCTCCTGGGTCGATCGAATCCCGGGGGAACCACCAATATTGAAGGGTCTGGATTCCAAAAAGTTCGTTCAAAAACCCTCCTCCTCCCCCCCCCGAGCGTGGCTCCCAAACCGATTCCCAAGAAGCTCCTCATGCCCGAGATTCCTAAGTATAATAGAATTACCGATCCAAATAAGCATGTCACCTCTTACACATGTGCAATTAAATGAAATGATATGTAGGATGGCGACATCGAATCTGTGTTACTAAAGATATTCGGGGAGACCCTGTCAACGAGAGATATGATATGGTACCAAAATTTACCACCTAACTCTATTGATTCTTTTATTATGCTTGTAGATTCTTTTGTAAAGGCACACGGCGGATCCATCAAGGTCGAGACTAGGAAGTCAAACCTTTTCAAGGTAAGGCAGAAAGATAACGAGATGCTCAGAGAGTTTGTGTCTCGATTCCAAATGGAATGAATTAATCTACCACCGGTTGCCGATGATTGGGCCGTTCAAGATTTCACCCAAGGGCGCAATGTACGAAGCTCAGTGGCTTCGCAGCAGTTGAAGCAGAATTTGATAGAATACCCGGTTGTTACTTGGCCGATGTACATAATCGGTATCAATTGAAGATCAGATTTTAAGACGACCAGCTTGGTGCTCCTTTCGGGTCTGTTTATCCTATCAGGCCCGTTGAGAAAATCAAGAGGTACATTGATCGAGAACCAAGGTTGAATAGGGATCGATATCACCCGTATAATAGAGATTGTAGGAGCAACGGATCTGGGCAAAACCCTGTACGAAGTGAAAGGAGAAATGATTGAGGCTAGAACTCTCGAGGGATCATGAGCAAGAATGGCTTCGAGAGGCATATCAGACCTAAGTCGGAAAGTAAATAAAGGTAAGGTTTGTTCGAACCCTTCGAACACAACCTTATTATTTCATGCCAAGGCATCTCGACCTTTGCGAATACAAATAAGGCAAAAAAAGAAATTTGAAAGCCATGAAAGGGAAAACGACCTTATATATATATATATATTTTACAAAGGCTGAATAGCCCCATTACATGTTATATACAAATGCCAGAATGGCCCGATAACGGAATATACAATGGCCAAAACGACCTCAAAAAGACACAAAAAACAAAAAGTAAAAACGACTAAAAACCTAAGCGGCCTAAGTGGACCTTTCCTCATCGGAAGTAGCGTCTTCATTCTCGAGGTCTTCCCCACCCTCGGATTCAGAAAAGCTCTCGGATCCTTCCTCGGGGAAAGCAAGCTTTTGGGCCCGAGCTTCTTCAGTCTTGGCAGTCTCGATTTCTGCCAATATATCGAAGCCATGTGCGTAGACTCCCTTAAGGGCTTCCCTACGAGCTTCACACTTTTCATGATCCACCATGATCTTGCCATGTGCCCTGAATGGCCTCAACGTCAACCTTGAATTGTGCCACCCTAGAATCGACCTTAGTATTGGCCACGACCACCTCGATTTGACAGTCGAGCTCCTTAGCCAGGATCTCTTGAACAGAAACAGCCGAGTTAAGCTCATATTAGAGCTCCCCGATCCTCTTGGCCTGCACCAAGTTTTTCTCCTTTGCAGCCTGAAGCTGAACCTCAGCAGAAGTCAACTGTGTATGGGCAGTTTCTTTTCTTGAGGCCAGATGGTCCATATTTTTCTTCCATTCTTCGGCCTCGGCCTTCACTGCGTCCACCTCCACCTAAAGCTGCCCGATCTGGTCAATTCTTTTTTGATCCTGTAGTTTCGGGTCGTTAGCCAAAGTGTATGAATCATCATTGCTTGTTTGACCAAACCGGGCATGCTCCTTCCAAGTCTCTTCTAGCTCGAACTGAAGTTTATTGCTCAGAAGCTTGTAAGTATCTCTCTTCTCAGTGAGCTCCCGAACCTCAACCTCATGCTGGGTTAAATCCTCCCGGATTTAGAGGAAAGCTTCATGGTGCAATACCGAGGCATGCAAATGTGAAGAAAGGCGTTAGGATTATTTACAACTTCAAATTTAAAATAAGTAAATGAAGTAACTCTCAAAGTTACCCGATTCAAAGCATGTTGGGACTCATTGATTTAGTAGGGTGCTTCCACCGCATCCATCACGACCCAGTCTTCTTCGGTCACCAAGCAGCTGAGGTAGCTAGAAAACCCCATGGGGGCAGTGAAAACCTGAGCATCCTCCGGGATAGAAAAATTTATTGATCGCCTGCGGTCGGGGTTAACATTTGGGGTCGATAATCGTTCCTCCAGTTTGGGGCACGATGAAGACCCTGTGGAACCCAATGATGGCACCAGAAAGTCTCCAAACTTGGCAACATCTTCCAAAGCAGTGGACTCTAATCAATCCAGGAAGTGATAGATATCAGTGCCCCCCTAAGTCCCCTCATTCGAACGACTCTCTAATAAACCGGCCTCGTGGATCATGGTGTCTGAAGTAAATGAAATGTCGATCACCCAAGCTCGTCTCTCGGGGTACCTCGATCTGGTCGAGAAGCGTCATCCCCGATATCTGTCTCTCGACCCCCCTAGCTTGGAGCGGAGTGGCCTCAACCCCTTCTGGTTTGGGAGCTTCGGCCAAAACTCCTTCATCGACCTCCTCCGATTTGGAGGGCCCTTGTATCACGACACCTACCCGCACGTGGGCCTCCAACTTGGATTCTTCTTTTTCTTCTTCTTCTTATTCTTCTTCTTCTTCTTCTTCTTCTTCTTCAGACTCGTACCTCAACCGATGGATTGAGTCTGAGGATAGAGTGCCGATATTCCCCTTGGGCTTGTACTCTTCTTCGATTTTTCCTTTTCTAAGTTCGGGGAACTCGGAGCCTTTCTTTTCTTCTTATCACCCTGCATCGGGGCAGAGGAATCGAGAGGCACATCCTCATCACCGGATGGAGGCCTTATATCAACGTCCTTGGGAAGACCTATAAGAGAAAATGGATAAGAACTCGTTATCAAAAGGAGGAAATCAAAAAGTATTACATTAGGAAAGGAAACTTACCATGATTACGAGCCTTCCATTGACCTTTCGGTAATTCCATCCAAGCATGCTCGAAAAAAGGCCTATGTGACACAAGGCCCTTGACCCATTCCTTAAGTTCAAGAACTACGTCTGGCATCTAGGCCACAATTGCAACACCAAAAACATTGATAAGAAAAGATATTAAAGGAAAACCAACATGATTGAATTTTCAAGGCAAAGTAGTACATACATTTCATGTTCCGCTTCTCGTGAAATGGCATGTCCTCGGACGGGATCAGACCAGAAGTCTTTATTCAGACAATACAGCCCATCCATCCTCGGTCCCAAGCCTCGTCTATACCCGAGAATGGGGCCTTACTGGCCCGGAGTGCAAGCTTGATCACAACCCCCCCCCCTAGATTCGGGGATTGTAGTGACGCATAAGGTGATTGAGGGTGAAGGGACACCCCTCGATTTTGCTGACAAAGAATCGGAGGAGAATCACTATTCTCCAAAAGGAAGGATGGTGATGTGCCGGAGAATTTCGGCACATTTAATACCAAATTGCTTAGATTATAGCTTGTTTCAAGATCATTTACCTTTTTATACTTATAGAATTTTGATGTTTTGCAGTGCATGAGGCTTAAACACTCAAGAACGTGGAAAAGAGATCAAAGAAGATAAAAAGTAAGGAAATTAACACTATGCGATCGCATATTTGACAAGAGAACATCGCATACTTAACATGTGAATCGCATAATGCATCCACGGATCGCAGACCTCAACAGAAAGATAGGCCAATTTAAAGAGCTGAAATGCGGTCGATTGTGCGACCGCATAACTCACATGCGAGTCGCAGAAGTAACCGCAGAATCCCTGGTACCTGAAGCTGCCTCAAGAATGCGATGCAAATCTGCGGTCGCATATCAACAATGCAAACCGCAGATCAACAATGCGGTGACGACCTGGAAACTAGGGTTTGAGAGATGCGATGAGAACGTGAAGAATGCGAACCGCATTCCTGTTATGCGACAGGAATGCGATCGCATAACCTGCCTGAAGGGGCATTTTTGTACGATTTCCACCCGACTTTTGGCTCACTATAAAAGGATTTACTTGGGTTTTGTGGGTCATTCTGGTCTGGTCTTTGAAGAACATTCCCTTATTAAATATTCTCCTCCTTTTGGAAGCATTAGAGCAAGAAAGTCTTGGTTTGTAAGAATTCATGACACTTATTACTCTTAGCTTTTTGTCATTTATTATGTGTAGCTAGCCTTAAATACTAAGGTTGTGGACCCTAAATGGGTGTTATGTATTTGGATATTTAACATTGAATATATGCATAATGGGTGTTGATATTTGTTTACTCTTCATTTTATATTTATTGTTAGTGGTTGCAAACATTAACTTATGCCATAAATTCTTCCTTAGCTTGGAAAAGTGGGTTAGAATTGGTAAGAGTAAATATTAAAGACTCAAGGTTTTACACCTTGTTTAATAGAATCGCTTAGGAATAAGTTGGTTTTATTTGGCACTAAGTGATTTGGTTTTATTGCAGCTCTTTTATATTTGGGAAAATTATAAAGAGGAAACACTACCCTATTATTGGAAAATATTAGGTAGTCATTTAGAAATCATTTTCATATCAAGAACGTCACATTAGAAATATATCACATTAATACCCATTTGCATTACACTTCATTAAAGGGGAGACAACCTTGGTTCACTTAATCATATTAATTACAACTTTAATTAATTCTCATTGCTACTACATTTATTAGATTATTACACAACCAACCCCCATATTCCCGTTCACTAATGGAATGAAATTATGATTTGAGTTAAGAATCACACTATCAAAGTAACATTTTCACACCTATTCCCTGTGGGATTCAACCCCAACCTTGTTGGGTTATTATATTTGACTTCGACCGCTTTACACTATTTTAAAGTGTACTTTGAGTGTATCAGATGGATATGGCCAAGAGTCACGTCGTACCTCTAGCAGAAGGCAATGATGATAGGGTCTAAGGGACCCAAGGTGAAGTGGTAAGTGTAAACACTTAGGAAACCCTCCACGTGGGTAGTGATCGATTCCTCGGGCGAAGGTACCACCACATGTTTATTGGTCCAGTTGCGGTCCTTTTTAACCTTGGTGGGGAGATCATCGGTGATTGTGCATATGTACCTCAAGACCGGCTCGCATCGACCCGGTAGCGAGGAAGTATTTTCAGCCTTAAATCGGTAACGATAGGGCACCCTGCCGGAACGAACTCCTCAGGGTGAGGCTCCGCCGCAGCCTCATCGCCGGCAGGTCGTGATGAAGAGGCAACCTCCTTCTGCGGTACAGTCTTAGAAGTTTTTGCCATTGAAGAACAGGAGAAAAGGGAATTAAGAAGGTATGTAGTTTGCTAAAGGTTCAATAGATTTGGGTGCAAGAGTTGCAGCAAAGGGATTTTTGAAATAACATGAAAATGAGGAGCTTTGAACGTAAAGTTTGAATGAAGAAAGATTAGGGTACTTATAGCTTGTTGTTGACGCTTCAGAACCCATAGTGGCCGACTAGCAACTGGCAGGAATTTAATGCCTCAGTAACTGGACCGACGGAAAGTTTCGATATCCGTTTGTCGCTTACGTCACGATCAAGTATCTCAGTGGCCGTTCATCGCTTACGTCATGGACCATCAAGACGGGGTTCATAAGTTCATATCGTTTCTCGTCACCTCCTCTTTGAAAAAACGAGGAGACTAATCTGTATACGGTCAAAACGGGCTCACCCCTTGTGTGACTAATCGAGACTGGAACGTGATAGATTAAGGTTCGATCTCAAACCATATCGAATCGAGGGGCGAGGTTATATCGCCTAGCTCGAGACCCCGGGACCAAACACAATCGAGATTAGGTGAGATCGAGGGAAATTTGCCAAAGTCGAATAACAGAAGGACGAAATATCCGCGATCAGCGTATATCACGGCGGAGATCTCGGCGTGTATAAAAGATAAGCCGACTAATTAGCCAATCATGAGATTTCTTACTTCATTTAGAACTGTAGCAAGAGTAGGACTCTCCTACTTATAAAGGGGGTATGATCATTTGTAAAATTATATTTTTACGCAACATAAAGCAATATACTGTCATTTTCTAGCTTTCATTACTTTGTTACTCTGTTCTTATATCAGTTGAAACATCTCTTGATTCAAGGGTGATCGAACTCGAGGGCCAAGGCTATTTGATTCGTTTGGTTTGCATTTATTTCTTTTATCGTCAATTCCAATTTTATCTAATCACTTAATTTATGACAAGTTTTATCACGTATCCTTAAAACCGCGTAAAAATTTAATTGTTATCCGATTTTAGGGCAAACAACTATATCAATAGAACACTATTTGGATCGAGATGTTTCAACCAAATATTCTGGACAAAATTGAAAGATAATGATGGTTTTGCAAATGGCTGGCCACTAATGTGGCCTTTTCTTTTGCAGACAAGTCGACATAGAACAACCCACGATGGCTTTTAGGGTTTTGCATTATTTATAAATTTGTTTTTGTTATGACTAGCACTTTTAAATTTTATGCAAATTTTAGTTTCCGTGCTTTCTTTCTAGACATCAACACATGATACGCCTCCACCAGCATTCTCAACAAACAATTTACAAATATAAATGAGTAGACACCTCCAAATTGAAATAACTAACACCCATTTTACGGGATTTATTATATTCCATATTATTGGAACATATACAAAACTCATGAGAACGATAAGCCAAGACAATTACGCCATTAAGTGAGAAAGATCTCGTGGTTATGTTATATAACTTGCAAGGAAATGTCTAGACTAAATAATGTGAAATTGTGGGCACAAATTAAAATGAGAGACCTTTTAAATTGTAGTAGTATTATAATTTTTTGTCCCTCAGTTATTGGTAAATCCTGATTGTTAGTTCTATTCTTCCGCTTTTGAATAAGTACAAACATACACGTTTGAGGTTTGATCCCTTTATTTGTGAATATTTCATAATTAATTATTAATATTCCACCACCTAATATGTTAAGTTTGTACATTATTAGGTCATATTTGACTGTAATGTAGTTCTAAGGATAGTTCAAATATGAATATTTTCTACCTAAAGGACCAAAACTACATATTTCAATTAATTGAAGATAAAATGTGCCTAGTCAGAAACCACAATGACAAAAATCAAAATTTACCAATAAATGAGGGGCCAAAAGTGTTATTATCCCTTGTAAGTTTATGTTTCTGTTCCAAAACAAGATAGAAAGAAAACAAATAAAACAATGGACCATTTCCGCTTGAATTCCTAGTTCAAATGGTTCGTCAACAGCTTCTACATAGGACCAAATTTCATCTATTTACTAAACTCTGGAAAGGTAGTGCTTTTTGAAAACTAAATGTGTCTAATCACTTATATAATTTAGTCTTCATGTCATACATTAATATTAATCCCCAATAAGAACAATAATATACCTCTAAACAGGATCAAGGGAAAAAGGGACTAATAGGTACTTTTCCTGCATTTGCCCCTCCCTCTGGACAAGCTAATTAAGAATATATGTATTAACTAAAACTAGTTTGCCAGAAAAATACTGAGTTAGCTCATGCACATTGTGGCTGTGGGTTCGTTTGGTTAATTACAAGAATAAGGATAATAATGCCACGATAAAATGTAGGATTATTTCATCTGGACGTTTGCTTGAATTTTTTGTTTTTAGTATAAGAAATTCCGGAATTATTTGCATCACAATTGTATATTATATTTATGCCACAGTCAATGTGGAATAATAATTCGGGATTACTGAAAAGAGTTCTATCTATATAGATGGGGCTTCAAGTGACCGGAAGGAGGAAATCCTATAAGAGCTGGGGGTTTTTGAAGAAACTCTGCCTTTTAAGTACTTAGGAGTTCCATTAGCATCTAAAAAATTCTCCATTACTCAGTGATGGCCCTTAGTAGAGAAGATAACACAGAAGATAAATTGTTGGACATCTATCGTATGCAGGTCGAGTTCAGTTGATCAAGTCAGTTTTGTTTGGTGTGCAATCGTATTGGACACAAATCTTTTTATCGCCAAAAAAAGTGAAGAAGATGATCGAGGCAATTTGCAGGTCTTTCCTGTGGACAGGTTCATCAACTGTCTCAAGAAAGGCATTAGTATCTTGGGAGAATATTTGTCTACCACAAAGTGCAGAGGTCTAAATGTTATGAACATGATTTACTGGAACGAAGCTCCTATTGCTAAGCATGTGTGGGCAATGGCAAAGAAGAAAGATTGTTTATGGATAAAATGGATGCATACCTTCTATATAAAGAATCAGATGCTGGAAAATATGCCTATACCTAGGAATGCAGCCTGGGTGGTTAGGAAAATTCTTGAGACAAGGAAAATGATCAATGAGCTCCAAGGTATTCAGGGAGATCTTGAAAGTAGATTGAACCAATTACAAAGAGGAGATGTGTTCAGCATCAAGAAACTGTAGGCTACAATATCCTCAACTCCAAAAGGTACCTTGGAAAGGCATTATACTGCAACCACACTTGCATCTCAGATTCAAATTTATCATGTGGCTTGCATTGCACAAAAGATTAGCAACGATGGAGAGGCTGCTGAAGTTTGGAATTCAAGTTCCACAACAATGTGTTTTTTGTAAGCAGGCTGATGAGACATTTGATCACCTATTCTTTGAATGCTCAATGACTAATGAAGTATGAGTGAGGTTACTACGATGGCTTGGGCATAATAGACCTGTTCGTGATTGGCAGAATGAGGTCACTTGGATAAGTAAGGGTGCTACAATAAGAAATGGGCATTAGGAGGTGGTCACTTGTGTCTTTGGTATGATGATCTATGTTGTATGGAGAGATAGGAACAGGCTAAGATTCCAGGGAGGCACAGTGATAGTAAGCAATCTTTGCAAAAAAAATAGCAATCTACATACACATGAGGAGAAGATCAATACAGAAGTGTCAAGGAGCACTTGAGAAGATTAACTGATATCCTTAGGCTTGCTAGGAATGTATTGATTGTAATGTCAATTCCAAGTATTTCTTTTGTGTTTTGTTTCTTTGACTGCCAGATACTTAGTTTAAGGAGAACTACTTAGGCTATAGTTTGAAATTGAAGGTGTGTAGATGGCCGACATCTACTAGTTGTAATGTCAATTTTCGAAAATGAATACAAATGCTATTTACGGGGAAAAAAAACTGAGATTACTAATCCAAGGATAACATAGTAAAAAAACAAAAATACCTTTCTCTAAATCTCTTCTCCCAATATCCTTTAAGATCAAAAGTTTATCTAGTGTAAAATCAAATACTTGCTTAATATATATATATATATATATATATATATATATATATATATATATATATATATATATATATAGTATAATAAATCAAACATCTACCAGTAAAAATACATTCATTAAATAATTTCATTATTATTTAATCCATGTATTATAATCTACACATTATAATTTGAGTATAACTTTTTCACAAATCAAACTACCCCTGCAAATGTAAAGTTCTCTATACTATCACATATGTAAAAGGGTATTAATATTATACATATTATAAGTAAAACTAATAATAGAAGAAATAAGACAAATAGTCTTCTTTAGCAGGTGAAATTAGTCTGATAAAAAAAATTATAACACTATATGTAGGTACAAGTTGAACTCGAAAACTGTTAGAAAGACAGCGGTTGATCAACTTAATAGATATCCATCTTTGTTGAATTTAAGAATTTTCCTACAGATAACTTGTTTCACTTAAGTAGAATTTTGTTAGGGGTTGTCCTGATTTTATTATCATATTTGATTTTCCTATTCTCGAAGGAAAGGACAATATATTTATCATAATTGAGTTTTCCTTTTTGTAGAAGGAAATTATAATTCTTCCATGTTTGACTAGTCCTTTTCTTGTAGGAAAAGGTTTGGACTTCTATAAATTGAGGATCTTTCCTTTTCATTCAGTGGCATCCACAATTTAGCCATATGGGGTTTGAAAGTCGTGTTTAGGGGGAGAACTTTATGGGACAAGTGTTAGTGTGTCACTTGTGTTTGCCTCTTCGTGAGGTTGTTCTCTCGATATTTTGTACTCTCTTTTTATATATTGGACTGCTCATCTCCGTGGTGGACGTAGGTCAGTTGACTGAACCACGTTAAATGTTTGTGTCTCATCTGATAGATTTCTCGTTTGTTGTCTGATTTATCGTCGTTCAATTGTTGCGTTACTAGCTTCTGTCTGACACATGATTATTTTCGGTCCTAACAAGTGGTATCAGAGCGAGGTTCGAGACAGGTTTATCTTGGCGGGTTTAGTTCTAGTCGCAACCTATTTGACGGTAATCATAATTTTTGTCTGAGAAATTTGATCGGAGTGCTACTCTCGTTGAGACAAACTTTGTGGCGGAGATTTGGAGATGCGACCTATTGACGGCTATGTGAAAAAGGTGGATCATATTTATTTTGTCAGAAAATTCAGGCCAAGGGGGTGAATTGTTAGGGGTTATCATGATTTTATTACCATATCTGGTTTTCCTATTTCTTGAAGGAAAGGACAACATATTTACCATAATTGAGTTTTCCTTTTTGTAGAAGGAAATTATAATTCTTCCATGTTTGACTAGTCCTTTTTCTTGTGGGAAAATGGTTGGACGTCTATAAATTGAGGATCCTTCCTTCTCATTCAGTAGCATCCACAATGTAGCTATATGAGGTTTGAGAGTCGTATTTAGGGGGAGAACTTTACGGGACAAGTGTAGTGTGTCACTTGTGTTTGTCTCTTCATGAGGTTGTTCTCTCGATATTTTGTACTCTCTTTTTATATATTGGATTACTCATCTCCGCGGTGGACTTAGGTCAGTTGACCGAACCATGTTAAATATTTGTGTCTCATTTGGTAGATTTCTCGTTTGTTGTATGATTTATTGTCGTTCAATTATTGCGTTACTAGCTTCCGCATGACACCTTATTATTTCCGATCCTAACAAGTGGTATCAGAGCAAGTTTCATGACAAATTCATCTTGGTGGGTTTAGTTCTGGCCGCAACCTATTTGACGGTAATCGTGATTTTTGTCTGAAAAATTTGACCGGAGTGCTACTCTCGTTGAGACAAACTTTGTGGCGGAGATTTGGAGATGCGGTCTGTTGAATGCTATGTGAAGAAAGTGGATTAGATTTATTTTGTCAGAAAATTCGGGCCAAGGGGGAGAATTTTTAGGGGTTGTCCTGATTTTATTACCACATTTGGTTGTCCTATTTCTAGAAGGAAAGGACAACATATTAGCATAATTGGATTTTCCTTTTTGTAGAAGGAAATTATAATTCCTCCATGTTTGGCTAGTCCTTTTTCTTGTAGGAAAAGATTTGGACTTCTATAAATAGAGGATCCTTCCTTCTCATTCAGTAGCATCCACAATGTAGCCATATGGGGTTTGAGAGTCATGTTTAGGGGGAGAATTTTACGGGACAAGTGTAGTGTGTCACTTGTGTTTTCGTCTTCGTGAAGTTGTTCTTGTACTCTCTTTTTATTATAGTGGATTGCTCATCTCCGCGGTGGACGTATGTCACTTGACTGAACCACGTTAAATATTTGTGTCTCGTTTGGTAAATTTCTCGTTTACTATCTGATTTATCATCGCTCGATTATTGTGTTACTAGCATCCGCATGACTCCCAACTTTTTCGATCCTAACAAATTTAACATAAGGGTAAATATTTTAATATAGATAAAGTTGTAAGGTAAATTTGAACCTGTTTTTCTCGAAAATTTTTAACGCTTAGAGTTCATTTATTTTATGCCGAAGCTTCATTATAACAATGACAAATACAACCTAATTTGCTAACCACAAGAATATGAATATACCAATATATATGGTAAAATATGTTATGTTAATTGATTGCATAAGGCAGTGATACGTGGAGCTGAAGGTGGAGAATAGCTAAAATCGAAAACAATTTTCTGTCTGTTATCGGAAAGAGTGGTGCTCATAAGCATGCAATAAATGCCTATCACCTGGTAGCATTTAACGGAGAATATTCTACAACATTTAATACATTGTACGTTATAAAGAATTTGTCATTCATACTCGCCGTTACACATTCTTCAATGGCCCTAGGACCATGTTCCCTAGGTGCGGCTATAAATAGTGAACTCCATTACAATGTAAGAGACATGAATTTTCTAGCAAACTTACGCTATATTCAATTCAAAGCTTTATACAAATTTATCTTCTTGCTTTTTAATTGTTGTTGTGCCCGGAAGTCCTACTTCAAGAACTACTGTTTCTACTACTTAATCTTCAGGCTAAGTATCACATAATTATTCAATTTTCTAATTAATTTATGATCAAATTAATTTACTTGTCTAAAAATCATGTATAAATTCAATTATAACGTTTTACGGGTAAATAACCACAATATAATAAAGGATAAAATTGACTAATTTCAGGCGCTATATGAATAATAATGTACATTTTTCCTAAAATCAAATGTACTCCAAGAGTTATAAACCACCAGCTATATTAGTTAGATTTGTTTTAAGAGCTTTCCCAGCATCTAAGGACCCGTTTGACCATAAATTTTGTTAAAATAAACTTGAGTTTTATTTGACAAACACTTGTTTGGCCATAGATTTGTCTATATTTTGACAAAATCCCAAATTTCAAATCTCAAATTCCAAACCAGCTCAATAGATGGTTTTGGGCCAAATCTCTAAGCTAGCGTTTGGCCATATATTCCCAAATTTATTTTGAAAAATCTATTTTGGGTGAAGTTTGGCTTGAAGATGAAAATGTGTTTGGACATACATTTTCAAATCATATTTTTCAAATTTATTTTGGAAAACATGTGTATTATGAGGGATTTCGCCAAAACCAGCTATTGAGCTGGTTTTGGAATTTGGGATTTTGCCAAAATATAGGTAAAATTTAAGGCCAAATATGTGTTTGCCAAATAAAACCCAAGTTTATTTTGGCAAAATCCACGGCAAAAGTTTGTTTTTACAAGTTTGCCAAATAAATCTCAAATTTTTTCTAAAATAAATTTGGTAAATATATTTTAAAACGTATGTCCAAAAATATTTTATTTTTAAATTAAATTTCATCCAAAATAACTTTTTAAAAATAAATTTAAAAATCTATAATCAAACATTAACTAAAAATTTCTTCGCCGAACGGGAAAAAAAGATCAAATTGATGTTGAGGACTTGCACGAGGTTTCAGTGTCACTTTAGGCAATTTAATTATAACATCGTAACTGACCTGCAGTATTCTCATTCTTAATTCTAACCCTATTTTATCAGTGTCTCTCTCCCGGTGCCCCACAAAAGGCTGCTACCAGGAGAAGAGTAAAATTAGTAGAAGCCAGCTAGACTCTAGTATTTACTACTGTCTAAAAGAAACTGACAATGGTCAAAGAAAAGAAAACCCCACTAGAGCCACTCTTTTTTCTTTCTTTTTCCTCCAAAACTCTTTCCCTGATAAGGAGGGGGAAGAGAGAAAGAGAAGACACTGTGTTTTTATCCAAACAAATGTGTATAAATACACCATTCTACGCCTCTCCTCTTGTATAAGGTATAGAAAAAAGAAAGAGAGAGAGAAAGAAGAGTACCCCCCACTAGCCACTAGGTTTGGTTTCTCTTTGGCAGAGATTTGTAGAGATCTTCATTCATACATCGCTTTCCCTTTTGCTCGGACTCTTAGGCCGAGAGCGACACTACACTCTACTTAGGCTAATATACCTCTCCCTCTTCCGTGATTCTTGCTTACTCTTTCCCCTTTCTCCTTTTTTCCCTTCTGTTTTTGTTCCATTTGTCTCGTTTTCTTCACAACACTTGCATGGTTCATCGATTGTCCAACTTGGGATTTTCTTAGGGGAGTGGAGAAAAAGTCTTTTTTTTTTCTTTTCGTTGTCAATAAATATTTCGCTGATCATATGTTTATATGTTTTGGATATTAGTGAGTTTTATACTGTCACTGCTTTTACTATTTGACGTTGAAGAGAGTTGGTCACTGCTTCAGGAGGATCTTTCCTTCCTTCACCGGATCATCGATTAACAGGGGTAAATGCGCCTTTAATTTATATGATGTTATGTTAGTTTGATTTTGTCCTTGTGACTTGATCTTTCTACTGTAGTCAATTGCTAGTCTAGGTTTCCCCCAAGCTTCTCCTTCTTGGATTTGCAACGGGTTAGGGTTAATTGGAGTAGTGGCAGACAAACTAACAAATATTACTGCTTTAGAGTTACTTCTCGTTAATTTTTTCCTTTGCCTTCTAAAAACCATTTGACTTGAGAACATCTGTTTTCTTTTTAGGTCTAGGGTATGTTGCAGGTATATTACTTTAATTTCCACCATCTATTCATGTGCCTTCAGAACCCTATATTAGCTCTTTAAATTTAGAGAAGGAAACACCAAAAATACATTTCATTTGTACAGCGATGTTGGTCTTGTCAATATATTTTGTTAGACATTGATATCTTTGAAGGTACTGTCACTGTGCTGGAAGATGATTTTACATCGACAAGTAAAAGAGAGAGAGAAGTTATTAAGTAGTCTCTCCGTCCCAATTTATATAAGTATCAATGGAAGGAGAATTTCTACTCTCATCTCCAAAATCACCGGTATGAAAATGTTTGGGCACATAGAAATTTGTTTGTGATTTACCTCTTACATTTATATACTTAGGTATTGAATGGTTTAAGAGAGCTTCCTTCAGTCCACTCATAGGTGGATGAAGGGATTTGGATTAGCTGCCGACTCATTCATTCAAACACAGTAGAATGTATTCTATACGCTACTGTGAATGTGTGAATGATGCGGGAGGTAAATTCATCCCTTTTTATCTGTGCTTGGACTGAAGGGAGCTCCCTATTGCCTTTTTCTTTTGACCCAACTGCTAATCGTCCCTCTAGTTAATTAGTTCTGAGAATGGATCATGTTTGATTTTTTTTTAATTCTGTTTGTGTAATAGTGGAGGCTATTTGTGACAAGCATATGGCCTGCTTCTACACTTTTTCTTTACTACTTTCGAATTTTGTGATTCATTTTGGTAACAAACTGTGTTTTGGGTTATGTTGCGAGAAGAGTAAGATCCAAATAGATAATATCAGCTGATTGTTTCGTTGTCTTGAACAAGAATATTGAAACTCTTTATTGATGAGCACTTGCAACTTGGGTGGCAAATAGCTCGCCCTCTTATTAGTTGGAATCCAAATTTGAAATATACATCTATAAAGCATGAGACAAGTGTGAACTTGTAATTACTCATGTGGGCGGCTGTTGCCTTCCTCTCCTTCCCCCACTAAATGACATTTAGTTAGAAGGATGACAGTTTTGTGTTAAACACTATAACTTCATTTGAAAATGCTGCACTTTGTTACCTGTTTCTCAGCAGTATATTGCTCTTGTGATGGGATTACTCTTCAGCAGGTGGAAAACCTCCTTCTCTTCTTGGAAATCAAACACTTTGTGCAGCCTTCTAATTACTTCTCCTTTCTAGCCATGAATGCAATTTGAGTAATGGCTTCTTGTTTTTACACATTTTCTCCTGTTTTCTGTTATTTTTTTTTTCTGGAAATTAAGATTTGGGTCTGTTTGGAGAATATTCCATTGAAGTTGAATGTATGTAAAAATGAATTTCAATCAAGTTAGAAATTTTGTGAGCCAAAATCATCATTTGACTTGGGTATATTTTTTCAAGTTTTAATTTGAGATAATAGATAAAACTGTACGTTAATTTACATAGAATATTTAAATTATTTGCAAAAAATATGTATGTTCAAATGCCTACTAAGTAGTAGTAGTGCATTAGATGGCATTGGAACTTGTAACTAATTTAATGCCTAGTATTTTATTTAAGTATGTTGACATTCGTGAGTTTTTTCATTGAACATAAGTGTTTGGGGTGGTTTTGTTAATTTATTTGTCCATCACCATGCTTAAAATATTAATCATCAGTATGAGTGTTATAAGCCTAAAAAGGACTAGGAGCTGCCGCCTATCCTCTCAAATGAGCGGCTTTCTTGACCCTCGGAATTAGGTTACAATCTAACTTTTCCTTCCCTTTAAACCATATAAACAAAAGTTGCAATGCTACACTTCTTTTTCTGGAGATTAACTCATTTATCGAGTAATATATTAAACAATTTCTGACGTTTGTACTTGTGCTTGTGCGTAAACTACTCATGTGAAGATTCTAAGTTATTGAGTTTATAAGGAGTTCATTGTGTAGTTCGAGAATGGGGAAGTACTACTATGTCTCTTGTTTTTATTGTAATAATGGCCATGTTTTGTTATTTTCAATGAGCTACTTGACTGTCCTTTTTTTTGCATTTATCTCGCAGTTTTTTTTCTTGCTTTTGAGAATAGCGATTTCTGCCAAATCTTTTTATGCCATTTTCTTGATTTTTCATATGAACATTCCAGTGTTGATGTCATGATTAAGAGGTCCTTGTCCTTTTCGTGTTTGACACGTGTTAATTGAAACTTAAATAATGCAATAGACAGTTCAAGATCTACTACTATTAAATATCAGTTCATTGGGAAGGTGAAACGAGGAATCAACTTGGCATCTCTTGTGTGTCGTCATTGCAAGATCTGTTTATAGTTTTCCATTTTGATTGCTGTAGAGCTAAATTTCGAAATCATCAGCCATGCGTAAAGTTATATGTGGTTAATACAAATAATTTTGATCAATGTTGAAGTTGATGAATTAATACAAATAAATTGTTCATATTGACTTAACGTTCTAATAAAAGCTATGGAAGTATTTGCTTTCAAAAATGCTACTATTATATTTGTTTTAGTCCTACTTTATAAATTACCGAAATTTTCTTCAAAATGCTATTATTCCTTTTTTCTTTTGTCTTTTTGTTCTGAAATTGAGCTTACTTAAACTACTATAGGGTACTTTGTAAGGCTAGTACTCAAAAAGGTGATACCCAATCTTGGAAAAAAGCATAAAGTGCATACACGAGCCTGAGATTATGCACTTTATTCTTTCTTTTATAGAAACGATCTATATTTTCTGGTGGTTCCGGAACCAAAATAATACCAAAAAAAACATTAAGAACGAAAATAAGTGGAAAAAAAAAATACATAACTATGTATAACGTCCAAGTACAGGGCGCTATACATTAACACCGTTAATGTATAGCGCCCTGTACTTGGGCGTTATACATAAAACTGTACATGTCAGAGTATAGTGCCCTTATATGCGGTGCTATACAACCTCCAATAATGCAACACTGTATAACGCCGCGTATATGGGCGTTATACATATAAAAAAGAAAATTCGGGCAATCCATTTTCTATATAAAGAGGTAACAATTTCAGTATATTTCATTCAAAAAAATTTTAAACTCTTAAGCAGTGTTAATTTCAGTGTTAAATTCTCCGGCATTTTTTCATTATGTCTGAAGAGCGTAGAATGAGAGTTTCATTATATTGGGGGGTGATATTGTGATGGAGAATAACTCTATGAGCTACAGTTTACCTGCTCAATGTCATGTTAAATTGCCACTTACAATGGAGTACGATAAATTAATATCGTTGTTATGCAAAAAAATGAGTGTGAGGAAACGTTCAGTGATACTTAAAGTAACCGGAAGATATCCGTATTCCGTCACTCCGCAAGGGGTTGCTTTTTACTCGGAGTTTAACATCGACGATGATGAAACTTTGAGTGATTTTTTGAGGACTCCGGATGAATGCCGGGAATTTCTTATAATCACAATGTTGGAGATATACGTGAAGGTCGAAGACGCTCCAAAAAACGAGGTTGTGCGTAGTAGAGATACCCCCTAGTCATCGGGTGGTTATTCTGGGGCAGTTTTGGTCGGACAGGTTCCGGATGGAAGACTTTTCTTTGATTTAAACATATCACCGCCGGCCAATGAG
>ML249714.1:435-18524 GCA_005239495.1 Nicotiana undulata
ATCTGCACACACAGTGTGCAGGTAAGTAACGAAAACAACCTACGGTCTGAAGAGGTAATGACGAACTCAACCTCCGTAAATCACAGTTCGAATAATGAATATTTCAGGAATAACCGAGAATATCAGTGACAATATCCGTAAATAACAATTAAATGCCATGTATGTATCATGCAACTCTCACAGGTAGTCCTCTCGGTACACATAATTGGCCACTCGCCCAGGGAAATCCATCCCGTAACAAGTACGACGTGGTGACTCAGTCACTAAGTACCGAGGGAGCCAGCCAAATTCAGCCTTTCGGAGAAATCCATCTCTGGGATATCACACTCGTCCATAATCTGTACCAGGGAAATCCATCCCTCCATATCTCATAAACAGTATCTGTGCCAGGGAAATCCATCCCTCTATATCTCATATCTCGGACAAATCCATGTCCAGGGAAATCCATCCCTCAATAACTGTGCGCTCACTGGGGGTGTAAAGACTCCGGAGGGGCCGCCAAGGATATGGCCCAAGCGCTATATATATATCAAACCCACGAAGGGTATATCATCTCAACATTTGGCTCTAGGCCCATACTCAGTCAGAATTACCAGTCTCCTCACAATACTCTCATTATGAAACAGCCCAAACAATGGCAATGCATGATAAATAAATGATTTCTGAGACTGAAATACGAATACATGTATAATAACAAGACTGAGTATGCACAAGTAAAGTTCGCAATAGAAATAACAGTAACGGACCCTTTCCGGTCTCCGCATATAGACATGAAGTCTTATCATTTATACTTGTCATGTTTCTTTTAGTTTCTACGCATTAATAGCCTTCACTATAACGATATCATGGTGGAACAACAGTTAAACTGTGCCTGGGGATAAGCCGGGCCATAACAAATAAACCAACACTCCTATGCCCGTCACTTGGCGAGTGTATCATAGTAACTATCATCAATTTTCATGTACATTGGGGTCTTGAACCCCTCAGTTCCAAGGTTGAAGCCTTTACTTACCTCGAAACTGGCTCAACTCTACTCCGTCGGGCCCTTTCCTCGAGAATCGGCCTCCAAATGCTCCAAATCTATCGATAATCAATTACATATCGTCACAATGTTCTAAGGAACAATCCCCAAATCAAAATTTAGCAAAAATACCAAATATCCCGAATTCGGTCAAAACCCGGCCCTCGGGCCCACGTCTCGAAAGTCAGAAATTTTTCATAACATTAGGTTTCTTGTCTTTTCCCGAGTCTAACCATACCAAGAACATGAAAATTGGACCTCAAATGGTCCTCCAATTCCCCCATTCTTCCTCTCTTAAATCCAAGCCCTAACCACCATTTTTCTACTGTTTTTACCCATGATTTCAACCTAAAATCATTCTTAATGCACAATATAACGAGTTTTGAGTCCAAGAAACTTACCTCCTTGAAGAAACAACGAAATCCCTCTTCAAACCCCTTCAAAACCTCCAACCCGTGGGCAAAAATGGTGAAAGAAGACTAATTTCGCGAAGGCTGCCTTTTATAGTTATGCCCTGGCATTTCCGCAACAGCGGAGTTTTTCTCGCACCTGCGACTCCGCAGGTGCGAAGTTTTAACCGCACCTGCGAAAACCACTTAACCTCCAAGACTTCGCGCCTGCGGCCTTTTTATCGCAACAGCGGTCCTGCAGGGGCGACATATTGACCGCACCAGCGGTCCTTCACTTAACACCCAGAGCCCGCGCCTGCGAGCCCATCTCCCGCACCTGCGACATCGCAGGTGCGGACTTCCTTCCGCCCCTGCGACGAATTCCGCCCCTGCGCCTTCACTCTCGCGCCTGCGATGTCCGCACCTGCGGCCGAAGCATCGCAGGTGCGATCGCACCAACAGTAGCAGCTTCAGCTGCATTTCAAGTTCCAAATTCTCCGTTTAACGCCCGAAATCAAACCCGAGCCCCTCGGGACCCCAACAAAACATAACAACATATCAAAAATGGTTATTCAAACTTAGTCGAACCATTAAAACACCAAAAACAACATCAAAACTATAAATTCTCATCCAATTCAAGCCTATGATTTCCAAAAAATTCCGAAATACGCATTTGATCAAAAACCCAACCAAACCATCTCCGGATGACCTGAAATTTTGCGGGCAAGTCCAAAATGACCTAACGAAGCTACAGCAACTCTCGTAATCCCATTCCAACCCTTGGATAAAAATCTCGCCTATCAACCGGAATTCGCCAAAATACTAACTTCGCCAATTCAAGCCGTATTCTACACCGGGCACCCTAATAATATTCTGAACACACTCCTAAGTCCCAAATCACCTAACGAAGCTATCCGAACCATAAAATCCGCATTCCGAGGTCGTTTACCAATAAGTCAACTCCGGGTTGACTTTTCCAACTCTAGAGCTCTTGTTAGAGACTAAGTGTCTCAATCCGCTCTATTTTCACTCCGAACCCGAACCAACCAACCCCAACACTCCATGAACAATCTAACCGAGCTACTATAAGACAGAAATAAAGGAATAGATGCGTATACTGTGTAACGACGGACCGGGTCATTACAATGTGTGGTAATGGAAATTAGTCTTTAGGGCATGCTTTATTTAAATATGTGTAATCTACGCATACTCTCCATTTACCATTCTTTTTAGGCACCACTACAGTATTGGCTAACCAATTAGGGTATTTTACCTCACGTATTGAACCAATTTTCAAGATTTTCTGTACCTCTTCGTCGATCACTTGGTTCTTGAATGGTCCTTGTTTTCTTTTCTTTTGCTTGACAGGCACGAAGGATGGATCTTCATTTAGTTTATGAGTCATCACTTCCGGAGGAATACCTGTCATGTCTGAATGCGACCAAGCAAAGCAATCTGCGTTACCCTTAAATATTCAATTAACTTACCTCGTCTGATGGGGCTTAGCCTCGTGCCTATGTGAACTTTTTGTTCAGGCTTTTTCTCGAACAGTGGAACAGCTTCGAGTTCCTCCGTAGTTGTTTTGATATGCTCGTCCTCTTCTGGTTCCTGGATGACATCAGGTCAAGAATCCATGTCCGTATGTTTTGATACTTCTTCCGTGGTGACTTGGTTCACCTTCTCGTGGCTATCTTCCTTCGTACCTGTTTGGATAGCATTTTCTTCCATACTTGTTTGAGCAACAATTGTTTCCGCACCTATTGAGCAACAGTTGTTTCCATACTTGTTTGGGCGATTTCCTCGTCTTTTGATTTTTCCGCTTCTTCTTTTTTGTTAGAGTATGCTACGGAATTTATATTCCTTGAGGTTTGCTGATCACCTTGAATCTGTTGAATTCCCCATTTGGAAGGGAATTTTATTACCTGATGTAAGGTAGATGGTATTTCTTTCATGTCATGAATCCATGGTCTCCCCATGATTACGTTGTAGGACATATCAGTATTAACGACTTGGAATCTAGTATTTTTTTATTACTCCTTCTGCGTAGGTGCTAAGCTCAATTTATCCTTTTATTATGACTGTGGAATTGTCAAACCCAGATAAGGCTCGTGCTTTTGGGATTACTTGATCCTCCATTAGCATTTCTTCCACAACTCTCGACAAAATGATGTTGACTGAGCTACCTGGATCAATCAACACTCTTTTTACGTTAGTATCATGTATAAGTAGGGATATTACCAATGCGTCGTTGTGTGGAAGCATTAATCTATTGATATCTGCATCGTCGAATGATATATTGTCTGCTTCCACGTCTTCACGAATCCTCTTCACATGCGTAATTGTGAATTTTGTTGTTCTTTTGCATATTACTCTGTTCACCTCTTCTCCTCTATGTATCACGTTCACTGTTCGCTTCGGAGATGGTGGTTTTGGGGGGCCCTGCATGTTCTTCATATATGTATGTTTACCTTTTTCACTAAACAATTCTGTTAGATATCCCTGTTTTAATAATTGTTCTACCTCACTTTGCAAAAATGTGCAATCTGAAGTTTTGTGCCCATGGTCGTTATGGAATTCACACCAAAAGTCTGTATTACTTTTATTTGGGTTCGGCCTCATTTCTTTGGACCATCAAACCTTATCACCCATATTTCTCAGTACTGAAATCAATTTAGAAGTACTTACATTGAACTTGTAGTCTCCAACCCTTGTATTACCTCTATTTCATTCATCCCGATCCTTTCGGGATCTTGACGAGGATGAAATCGTATCTCTATTAGATGGTCTATATTCTAACCGGGTATTTTCAAACCTGGGACGATTTTCTCGTCCCGAAGGTCCCATATAAGGGTCGTACTTGTTCTTACATGTTCTCTTTCTTGTTCGGAACGTCTAGAACTGGTTGGATCTTCATCTTTTGACTGAGCAATGGTGTCTTCTTCTATTCGTAGCTTAGTGTCGTACCTATTATAGACATCATTCCACGTCGTGGCTGGGAATTCTCTCAAGCTTTCCTTGAGTCTTCGTGTGGCTTCTGAGCTTTTGTCATTTATATTGCTTGCAAATGCCATGGCTTCCCAATTGTAAGGTACCCTTGGTAGCAGCATTCTTTCCCGTTGAAACCTGCCAACAAATTCACGAAGCAACTCCGCGTTTCCTTGCTTTATTTTAAATATGTCTTCCATTCGTTTTTCGACTTTTTTCGCATCGGAATGCGCTTTTATAAAAGAATCTGCAAGCTCAGCAAAAGAGTCAATAGAATTTTCAGGTAGAAGAGAATACCAGGTTAATTCTCCTTTGGTGAGTATTTCTCCGAACTTCTTGACTAGGATTGACTCAATTTCTTGTTTAGTTAGGTCGTTGCCTTTTACTCCGGTGGTAAAAGCAGTCACATGATCACGTAGATCGGTAGTCCCGTCATACTTGGGAATATCAGACATTTTGAATTTCTTGGGAATAGGCAAGGGTGCTGCACTTGGCTTCCAAGGTTGTTGAGAATATTTATCAACTTCAATGCCTTTGATAACAGGTGGTACTCCAGGAATTTGCTCGATTCGATCGTTTTGTTCCTTCACTTGTTTCTGCAGGGTTAATAATAAAGATTGTAATTCTGGATTATTGGACATACTTGGTCTTGCTTCGAGGGACTCATTTGGAGTGCCTCCACTTCCAGAGTTTTCTAGTCCGGATTGTGGATTTTCCACAGTTATAGTGTTGTTAAGAGGAGGTGTAGGTGAAGCAGCTGGTATTCCCCTCATGAAAGTTTGGAAGGCTTGAGTCACATACTCACCAACCATTTGTTTCACAGTATCTTGTTCTTCTGCTTGTTCATTTCCATTGAGATTATTGTTTTGAGTCATAGATCTTTCTGGGGAATGTTCCCTTGATCCTCGTGGGATCCTGAGGGCGATGGAACTGGGGTTCCAACCCTTTGTTGGTTGTTGTCGCCCCGTTCGATATAATTCACATAATGTTATTTAAGAAAGAACAAAGATTATCAGATTCCCGGTGACAGAACCAATTTGTTTAACCAAAGAATTAGATTCTCTGCCAAAGCTAATTTAGGAAGAACACGGGTTTCTGATAATCAAAGGATATACTAATAATTGCCAGTAAACTTGTAAATAGAAAGCAGTAAGACGCGTAAAAAGTAAGTATATTGCAATAATTGTTCGTACGTGTCTTTACAAGCTATATTTTACTCCCTTATATAGGGAATTTCTTAATATAATGTCTATCTTTTTCAGTGATTGAGCATTAATGACTAATAATGGAATTAATGTAATATTACAATGATTAACCATAACTGTCGCGTGAAGCTTATGTAACGTTTGGCTCATTAATTGAAGATCTCCGAATCTGCCCTTTATTATGTCTGGATTCATTCTGACCGTGTCTCTTCATCTTCTCAATTAGGTTGAGATTCCCGTATCTGATTACCCCGTGGGTATGCTATTCCTCTCCTCTTTATCTCGTACCTCTTCATAAAGTCCTGTCCAGTTGTCATGATTTTATTGCTCCACATAGATTGTTGAGTCATCATAATTGTTGCACGTGTGAAGCTCATTTTTACCAACACACATGACGGACAACATCAGCAACAGTTTTAATGTTATCATTGTGGGTCAAGTTAACCTTCAGATGTTCTCAATTATTGGGAAGAGACCGAATTACTTCTTGAACCTGCTGCTCATCAGAGAGAACATGGACAACACTTTTGAGTTGAGAAATCATATTTGACATTACCCTTAGATGTTGCTTGACACTATGATCATGACACTTTTTGTACGTGTCAAACTTGATTGTCGGCTGTCGAAGGCGAGTCACTGTTTTAACGCCATATGCCTCTCTTAAATATGCCCACATGGCTTGAGCAGTAGGATATTGCTCACATTCGGGGATGAAATACAATAATTCAGAATTTTTTTTTCTGAATATTGTAAGTTTCTAGATCCCTCCTATGTTGGGCAGTGTTACCCTCCTCTGAGTGACTCATAATATGGTTAATACTTTCAAGAGCATCTTGCTCTTCGAGTACATACCACATCTTACGACACCAGATGTCGTAATTTTCACCATTCAATTTGTCATCCTTGTTCAAGTCAATTATGATACTTTTAGATGACATGTCTGTTGTTAGAGACAATATTACAAGTTTAACTCACCAATATATACTGTAGTCAATTTATGCATGTGATTACACACTCAAGCAAATTAATTAGATTATAAATTCTACATTTAGTATAGAATTGAAATGTCACCTTGTTTCCATTCATCATTTGTATCTAATATTTTAATTAATATTAAAATCACTTCTTAGTGTATACTTTATATCAAATGTCAACTCATTACAAAATAAAATAATAAATAATATATGTAATTGGTGATACTAACAACATACTTTAAATTTCATTAAAATAAAACATATAGCAACAATTTACATGTTTGCTAGGACATATATGTACCAATCAAATACTAACTCTTGCACATATGCACTAATAGGTGCACTACGCCAAATATCATGATAAAAATCAGTTTAAACTTCACTCCCAAGGCTCTCGAAGAGAGTCCGCTAAAACAGGTAATGCTTCCCAATCAGTAAACTCTATATAATTAGACAATTTAACT
This sequence comes from Nicotiana undulata, assembly GCA_005239495.1. Taxonomy (NCBI): domain Eukaryota; kingdom Viridiplantae; phylum Streptophyta; class Magnoliopsida; order Solanales; family Solanaceae; genus Nicotiana; species Nicotiana undulata. The sequence continues at coordinate 7,474 of ML249714.1, forward strand.
CTTTTTAACAGAAAAAGGTATACATGTTCAGGAATGAAAACATCAGGCCCATTTTAAATTCTTTAAACTCCCTAAATTTCTTTTCTCCTTCTCTTCGCTCAGCTCTTCTATCCCTTAACCCATTTCGTATCGCTCGTGGGAAATTCCTGATGACTTCAGCTCCGAGTCTGAATCATTACAGAAATAAGTCATGCGACGACGCATCCTTCTACGATGCCCCCTTGCTCGACTTCGAGAACTCCAATTTGGAGTAATTCGAACTTGTCTTTGTTCAACCATATCTGAAATAGGACCAAGAAAACACTTAGAAGGGATACAACCATTCATTGTGACAATATGTGTCATAATAACTCATAGAATTATATCAATTTAAGGGATTAGGACTAACCAAAAAAAATTATTTAAGAAATCAGGAGTTATCCACAGGCCAGTTCTTAATATATTATAGACCAAGTTAAAAAAAATACCCTATTGCAGTTATAGTAGAATTCTACCAATTTCATGTCATTGATTCTATATTCAAATTTACTGCCGAACAGAAAATTGGAATAACAATTAAAGAAGTTGACTCTAATATTGCTTTTATTCAATACTAGCACACAACTTGTTTCCTCCTAATAGAAACATTAGTACTAGTTTAATGAAATAATTCTCTAATCACTTAATGTCAAGATATCATTTAACAGTAAGGCTTTCAACAGTCACCAATGTCAAGCAATTAATTCACGTTGACAAATGGATTTCGTTAACCAGATGTACATATGAAGATATTTTGTATTCTTCCTCAACTAGATAAGGAAAGAAAATTCTAGAAATAAAATTTCCATGGGAACTACTTTCTTATTGCCTTACGGGTCCATTGATAAGTCCGCTTTGCAAGCAAATTAAACTTTGGCGAACAAGCAAATATTTATTTCCATCCAAGTGGCAAAGGAAAAAACTTTACGCATGCCAAAGATGCTATGTCTTCATTCACTTGAGATGAGGCGTATATTGTATTTAATAAACTTCAAAGAATGCAAACAAATCTGTCATGTCACGCTAATATCATATATTTTCAATTCAATCTCTGAAATCTTTCTCTAAGTTCCGTAGAAAATAAAAATATGATAAATAGAACAATCTTCAATCTCAAACACTGTAAATAGAAGCAAAATTCTACACACAAGATCTTTTAAGAAAAAACAAACAAACAAATTGTTCCTTTTCATGGCACCAACCAGAGTCGTCTCTCTATATGAATGATATTTGCAGCGGAGAATGCAGAGTACAGATACAATTATGCTCTGATACCAATGTTGATCTAATAGAAATAGGGACATTGATTTGTGTACATGTTAACTGTTGATATTGTTGCTAATGTGTCCAAAGACTTTTTACATGTGGCATTGGTTTATAAGATTTTGTGACAAATGTCTTAACCAAAAACATGTGGCAAGCCTTCCAGAAGGGAAGAGACAAATGGCAAGATGTATTTGTAAAGTGGCAAGATGCATTAGCCACGTTCTTGCCATGCACAACATAAGTTCATGCAAATGAAACTATAAATAGTCATTTCCAGTCACTCATACTTTGGCGAACAAACAAATAATTATTTCCATCCAAGTGGCAAAGGAAAAAACTTTACACATGCCAAAGATGATATGTCTTCATTCACTTGAGATGAGGCGTATATTGTATTTAATAAACTTCAAAGAATGCAAACAAATCTGTCATGCCACGCTAATATCATATATTTTCAATTCAATCTCTGAAACCTTTCTTTAAGTTCCGTAGAAAATAGAAATACGGTAAATAGAACAATCTTCAATCTCAAACACTGTAAATAGAAGCAAAATTCTACACACAAGATCTTTTAAGAAAAAACAAACAAACAAATTGTTCCTTTTCATGGCACCAACCAGAGCCGTCTCTCTATATGAATGATATTTGCAGCGGAGAATGCAGAGTACAGATACAATTATGCTCTGATACCAATGTTGATCTAATAGAAATAGGGACATTGATTTGTGTACATGTTAACTGTTGATATTGTTGCTAATGTGTCCAAAGACTTTTTACATGTGGCATTGGTTTATAAGATTTTGTGACAAATGTCTTAACCAAAAACATGTGGCAAGCCTTCCAGAAGGGAAGAGACAAATGGCAAGATGTATTTGTAAAGTGGCAAGATGCATTAGCCACGTTCTTGCCATGCACAACATAAGTTCATGCAAATGAGACTATAAATAGTCATTTCCAATCACTCATACTTTGGCGAACAAACAAATAATTATTTCCATCCAAGTGGCAAAGGAAAAAACTTTACACATGCCAAAGATGATATGTCTTCATTCACTTGAGATGAGGCGTATATTGTATTTATTAAACTTCAAAGAATGCAAACAAATCTGTCATGCCACGCTAATATCATATATTTTCAATTCAATCTCTGAAACCTTTCTTTAAGTTCCGTAGAAAATGGAAATACGGTAAATAGAACAATCTTCAATCTCAAACACTGTAAATAGAAGCAAAATTCTACACACAAGATCTTTTAAGAAAAAACAAACAAACAAATTGTTCCTTTTCATGGCACCAACCAGAGCCGTCTCTCTATATGAATGATATTTGCAGCGGAGAATGCAGAGTACAGATACAATTATGCTCTGATACCAATGTTGATCTAATAGAAATAGGGACATTGATTTGTGTACATGTTAACTGTTGATATTGTTGCTAATGTGTCCAAAGACTTTTTACATGTGGCATTGGTTTATAAGATTTTGTGACAAATGTCTTAACCAAAAACATGTGGAGGGCCTTCCAGAAGGGAAGAGACAAATGGAAAGATACATTTGTAAAGTGACAAGATGCATTAGCCACTTTCTTTCCATGCACAACATAAGTTCATGCAAATGAGATTATAAATAGTCATTTTCACTCACTCAATTTAATCATCCACACACCAACAAATACTTTACTCTCTCTCATGATTGTTAATGATTAGTAATCATCACTACAAGCCTTCTCCTTTTCAATTACCTGTAGGCTTTTGCTTGTTCCAATTTCTTTTATAACCTGTGTTTATTTCCTCATTCTAAACTTGCTGGATTTATTATTTAATTTTGTTGATTCCTGTATCCTCTAAATAAATAAAGATGAGCTTGTTTAATCCTGGGGAAACATTCCACATTGCTGAAATAGTTTTTTAGGACAGTGTCCAGCACGACTCAAGCCAATTCGTGTATTTTCGCTCATAAATATTATTGCAGTATTATTGTTGTTATTTTTCCGTATCATTTCCCTACAATCTAAGAAACTATTGCAAGTAATACTGCCGCGGAAAGTTTTAATGGTGCTACCAATTTTGGTGTTATCTTCGCTACTACTGTTCCGACTGTCCCACCAGATATTCATGGTGTTGCAAATACGTTATTGCATCCACAACTTTGGCAGACACTAATGCCAAAACACAGGTATGTAAATAGACATGATTACGTATCCAATGCTAAAATTAAAACCTTCAAGAAAATTGCACCTCAATGCAAGAGAAGAGTTGGGATAAATGATAATCTCGCCAAGTCAAAATTAAATTTGACTAAAGCGGATAACATAGTTGTTGGGGTCATTTCCCAAATAAATAATGTCGCCAATATGAGAGATTGGGTGGTATACTCTGGTGCTACTAGGCACATTTGTGTAAGACAAAAATCTTACACCCAAATTGAGGAAGGAGAAGAATTTATTTATCTTGGTGACTCAAGAAAAACTCGCGTTCTTGGGAAAGGAAAAATTCTTTCCAAACTCACATCTGGTAAAACTCTAGCATTGAGTAATGTATTACATGTTCCTAATATCCAAACCAATTTAATTTCTGTGGGGTTATTAGCAAAAGTTGGAGTAAAGGTTTCTTTCGAGAATGATGAGGTCGTATTAACCAAAAATAATAATTTTGTGAGAAATGGATATTGTAATCATGGTTTATTTGTACTTAATATTTCCGATACTAGATATGAAAATACATCTTCTTCTGCTTATATGGTTGAGTCAATTTCTTTGTGGCATTATAGACTAGGACATGTTAATGTCGCGTATATAAAGAAAATGCAGTCACTAGGATTAATATCTAATTTAGATTCTAGTAATATTAACAAGTGTGAAATATGTGCTGAAGCTAAAAGTACTAGAAAGACTTGTTTTTCTATAAATAGAGAAACTGAATTATTATCTTTAATTCGCACTAATTTAGGCGACTTGAAGCAGACTATGACTAGAGGTGGTAAAAGATATTATGTGACTTTTATTGATGATTTTTCTAGATATACTAAGTTGTATTTGCTTAGAAATAAAGATGATGCTTTTAATGCTTTTATTTCTTATAAAACTGAGGTTGAAAATCAACTTAGTAGAAAAATCAAGAGAATTAGATCTGATAGAGGTGGAGAATATTTATCTTTAAATAATTTTTGTGAAAAGAATGGAATAATCATGAAGTAACTCCACCTTATTCACCTGAGTCAAATGGAGTAGCTGAAAGAAAAAATAGAACATTGAAAGAGATGATGAACTCTTTGTTAGTTAGTTCTAATGCTCCTGATAATTTGTGGGGTGAAGCTATATTATCTGCATGTCACTTACAAAATAAAATACCACATAGAAGAACTAGCAAAACTCTGTATGAATTGTGGAAGGGTTATAAACATAACTTGAAATATTTAAAAGTGTGGAAGTGTCTTGCTAAAGTTCTTTTACCTGAACCTAAAAAGAGAAAAATAGGTTCTAAAATTGTTAATTGCATGCTTATTAGGTATGTTGAACATAGTGTTGCATATAGATTTCTTGTTTTAAAAAGTGATGTGCTTGATTATAATACTATAATTGAGACAAAGAATGCTGAGTTCTTTGAATTTGTTTATCCATTGTGTGATAAAATATCTCATACACCTTTTGAAACAAATAGTGAAATTACCTCTAATGAGGAACTGAGAAGGAGCAAAAGGCCTAGGAAAGAATATTTTTCTTATGGAAATGATTTTCAAACTTTTCTTGTGGATAATGAACCATCGAATTATTTTGAAGCTATATCTTCTTCTGATGCTAAATATTAGAAAGAGGCAATAAAAAGTAAAATTGATTCTATTAAGAAAAATAATACATGAATTTTAACCGATTTACCTCCTGGTGCAAAACCTATTGGTTGTAAATGAATTTTCAAAAGGAAATTTAATCATGATGGATCTTTAGATAAGTACAAAGCTCGGTTAGTAGCAAAAGAATTTTCTCAAAAATAAAATATAGATTATTTTGATACATTGGCACTGGTGACTAGAATTTCTTCTATTCGAGTTTTAATTGCCTTAGCCTCAATCCGTAAGCTTTTTATCCACCAAATGGATGTGAAAACTGCTTTTTTAAAATGGTGATTTAGAAGAAGAAATTTATATGGTTCAGCCTGAAGGTTATGTCATTCCTGGACAAGAAAATAAAGTTTGTAAATTAATTAAATCTCTTTATGGCCTTAAACAAGCTCCTAAGCAGTGGTATTAGAAATTTGAACAAGTCTTACTGAGAGACGATTTTTTCTCAATTGAGGTGGATAAATGTGTTTATACTAAAGTGGTAGACAATGAATATGTGATCATATGTCTGTATGTTGATGACATGCTTTTATTTGGTACAAGTTTAAATATTGTGCAAAGTACTAAATTATTTCTGTCTGCTAATTTTGATATGAAAGATTTGGGTGAAGTAAATATGATATTGGGAGTTAAAGTTATAAGGAGTGAAGATGGCATAATGTTTTCACAAGAACATTATGTTGAGAGACTTCTTAAGAAGTTTGAATATAATAATGTCACACCAGTGAGCACTCCTTTTGATGCTAACTCTCAGTTGAAAAAAATTAATGGTGACCCAGTTGCTCAGTCTAAATACACTCAGATTATTGGGAGTCTGATGCATTTAATGAATTTTACAAGGCCTGATATAGCCTATGTTGTGTGTAGACTGAGTAGATATACTCATAATTCCAACAACGATTTCACGATCCCAAATTCTAGCAGGCCGTGATGGCGCCTATCAAGGAACTAGGCTAGCCAACCATCACATTACTACCCATTTATTCTATTATAATAATTCAAAAATAAATAATAATCAGCAAAATAAGAAATTATAATATAATCTACTGTCTAAAAAAAACCCCAAGACTGGAGTCAACCGATCACGAGCATCTAAGAAATAAACTAACTCTTCTAGTGTCATAATAAATGTCTATGAATCAAATACTAAGTACTATATGAAGAAGGGAAGTGGAGAAGCTGCGGACGCTGGACAACTACCTCGAAATCCCTAGAGCTGATGACAACGAGCTCGGACGACTAATGCTCTTAACCAGTACCTGGATCTGCACACATGGGTGCAGGGAGTAATGATGAGTACGCCAACTCAGTAGTAATGAAAATAAATCACAGTCTGAAGTATATGAAACACACAGCACAAAACACCAATTCACAAAACAGTAGAGCATCAAGTCTCAATACAGTATACATAAGTTTGAAAACCAGTTTCCACAAAATCCTTTGAAACAAGTATAATCTTTCCAATATTTTTCAGTAAAAAACTCTCAGTAATATCAGTTTGGAAAATGAAGTGAATCATAGTCAAAAATTCAGTAAAATATCATCATAAAACTGCCCCTCGGGCCATAATCATCACTCGTAACAATTTCCCTCAGCACCTCACCATCACTCAGTATCAGCCCCGCGGGCAACCTCACTGTCACTCATGCCTCCCAATCACTCATCACTCGGCACTCGCACTCAGTAGGTACCTGCGCTCACTGGGGATTTGTACAGACTCCGGAGGGGCTCCTACAGCCCAAGCGCTATAAACAAGCCACATCATGGCATAAATCACTCTCAGGCACTCGGCCTCTCTCATATCATAACATCCTCACAACATTGGCCCTCGGCCTCACTTAGTCAAACACTCTTAGCATGACACTCGGGCCATGAATAAAACGGGGTTCTCGACCCAATATAGTATTTCATTTCAAGAAATTGTAATATCATCAAATAGGAGTGTCAACAATTTCATAAGGAAGGCTGAGTGTAAAATCATAGTTTCAAAGTAATGAGAACATCAGTAAAATAGCCCCCGAGGGGTTAAAACAGATCGGCACTAGGCCCCAAACATGGCTTACAGCCCAATTATATCAAATCATAGTAGTACTATAGAGAATAAGCTTTAAAAGCAGTTTCGCAACTCAATAATTGCCTAAAAAGGTACATTTTTCATATTTTCAATTCGTGCACGCACCACAATCCTCATCCAGTGTGTGCGTCACTCCAAATCCGTGAAAGGATGTAAAGTCCGGGGTTTCATACCCTCAGGACAGGATTTAAAGACACTACTTACCTCAAACTAGTCCGAAAAGCTATTCCGCAACACGTTTGCCTCTCGAATCAACTTCCAATTGCTCCAAATCTATAAAGATCAGATTTTTCACATCAAACTATGCTAAGGGAATGAATTCCAATCGAAAAATATCAATTTTAGAACAAAACCCGAAATTAGCTAAAACCCGACCTCCGGGCCCGCATTTCGGAACTCGACAAATTTTATACCAAACTGTTCTTTATCATCTCACGAGTCCGTACATATAAAGAACTCTAAAATCGGAGTTCGTTTGGCCCCTCAAATCATCCCTAGAAGGTCTCATATTCTCAAGCCCTGATTCCATCTTTTTCTACTGATTTTCATGAATTAAACACTGATATTTTGGTCCGTAATCACCTATAATCGAGTTTTAGGGTCCACAATCCTTACCTCAATGAAGAACAATGATTTCCTCTCTTAAAAATTGCCTCAAACAAAATCGCCTCAAAAGCTTCTTCCCGTTCATAAATGGTGGAAAAGTGGGTATTGGTCGCGGAGGGTTCATTTAAATACTGCCTAGGCTTTTCTTCACTGCGATCGCGGGAGTGTCCACGCGATCGCGAAGAACAAATTCCCCAGACCCTCAAAAGACAATACGCGATCGCAGCACAAGCCACGCGATCGCGATTCAATAGAACCTCAACCCACGTGATCGCGAACATACCCACGTGATCGCGAACATACCCACGCGATCGCGAAGAACAGTTGAACCCACTCCCCACGCGCCTGACTAACCCTACGCGATCGCGAACAAGTCCACGCGATCGCACTGCTTAAGCCACTCGCCTTACGTAATCGCACCCTCACTCCTGCGATTACGATGCACAAATTTCTCCCTGGCCTCTTTAATATTACGCGATCGCGGACAATTCCTCACGATCGCGATAAACAAATTTCTGTTGCACTGACACTAGAAAAACAACAGTCTCCTCAAGATCAAAAATACCCGTTAACCAACCGAAATCAATTCCGAGGCCCTCGAGACCTCAACCAAACCTACCAACATATCCCATAACATCATTCAAACTTAGTCGCACGCTTGGAACATCAAAAATAACATCAAAACACCAAAATCACGTTGCATTCAAGCCTAAGAACTTTAAAATTTTAAAATTCCACCAATGATGCCGAAACTATCCAAAACACATCCGATTGACCTGAAATTTTGCAAACATATCCAAAATGACATTACGAACCTGTTCCAACTTCCGAAAATCCATTCCGACCTCGATAGCCTATTTCCACTGCCGACCGGAAATTACCAAAAACTAACTTTCGCCAATTCAAGCCTAATTCTACACCGGACATCACAAAAATATTCCGAACACACTCCTAAGTCCAAAATCACCTAACGAAGCTATCCGAGCCATAAAATCTGCATTCCGAGGTCGTTTACCAATAAGTCAACCCTTAGTTGACTTTTCCAACTATAAGGCTATTTTTAGAGACTAAAAGACTCAATTCTCACTACCACCATTCTGAACCCGAGCCAATCGACTCTAGCACATCATAAACAGTTATACCAATCTATGACAAGGCAAAAACAGCAATAAAAATGGAAATTGTAAGGAACGACCGACCGGGTCGTTACATTCTCCCCCACTTAAACATGCGTTCGTCCTCGAATGTGCCTAGAGTTGTTCCAAACACCACCAAAATTGTTGTGTAACCTACCATGCACATATTCGGAGGTGATTCCACGTCACCTTACCCCATATAGGTCTAATAGCACAAGACAGTTGAAATAAAAGTTCGATCCTAACCCATAAACCTTAGAACTAAATTTCCACTTCTGAGTCCATTCACAAAATCAAATATCCACGACTATAAGCTGAAATAATCTGAACACGCTGTATCAAGCCATATACGCAACACAAGATGAAACTACATAATATACCACATGACTCAACACTCATAGCGATGACTCCTAATCACAATAGCTGCTCAAAACAATCCAATACCGGTAAATACCTTCTTATCAAACAAAGCCTCGCTTCCACACCTTCATATGGTGCTGATGATGAAAGAAACACGTAGAAGCCAGCAACCATTCGTCCGATCAGCATCTATACCATCCAGAGCCATAGTTTGTGCAACTCGTGCACTCCATAACAACATCCCAAGAGCTCAATTCATAAAATAAAGAAGACTCACACGAGAGGACTATCCTGCCACTAACACTTACCATTACCACACCGTGCTAAAAGCCTGGCACACACCGTAAAATCGGAACACACGAATCTGACACCAAGGATCATACCGCTACCTAACTCCGCTGCAAAGCGTGATCCCATCCAACCGCTGGACCACATGACATACTCCAAGCCACCTTGCTCGAAATCAATAACCATGCAAAATTCGACATCAATTACTCAAAGTGCATTTCCATAACCACGGGGAAGTCGGACGATACCATGCCACCCAAACCAGAAAGAACATAACCAACACGTCTCAATCCTGCAACACCCAATTACTTACCTTACTCAAATCTCGCTATAAAGCCCCAATAGAACTACAACCTATGCACATATATAACAAACGATCACAACTCCTCGAAACACCAAAAGGTAACTCATAGATCACTCCAAGAAACGAATAAGCTCAATGACAATCAAATGGTACATCCCTCAACAATAGCAATTTAGGGTCAACAATTCCGACTCGGTGTAGAACACACACCCATACTGGCCTACCAATAATTATATTCCAAATCAACTCTGGTCATCCATAACAGGTAGATAACTCTCCAAAGGTTCATAATGACTGAATCATGACATATACCAACACCTGACTAGCTTTGCTCGCATCTTCACGGTCCACAGCCACAAAATAACCCGTCTATGAGAACTCTCAGTCTCGAAGCACATGAAGTGCACGAATTACCATATCTGATCTCAACTCTAATGCTCGAATATATAACACACCTCTAATACTCTATCATCCCACGAGAGATACCCCTATAATTCTTCCGTGTCACCAAGCAACCTTGAATATCAGCAGTCGATCCAACAAGAGAGCGTCGCAATACCAAAGAAGAACCCTTAACTCCACACATTTCCCTTTCTGAAATGTATACCCTTATCATGCCACCCAATAGTGGTATCATCTACCTAGTCATCTGAAACTGCCAGTTCTGACCTTCCTTCCAGAACTGAACTGTGACCTCACATATGCCACTCTCCACTATACACAAAATACCGCATACGCCATGCAATCCTATGATAAATATGAGAACTTCGTGATCCCTTTCGAGCCACAAGCAACCACGTACTCAACTAGCCAAGAACGTTCCATTGATCCCATTTAGAAGCAAAATCACTATACATCACATGGCCCTCACGCCAGTAGAAATATACATCTCCAACCGTGGTAGAAACCATCAAGAACTCTCTGAATCCCATTTTTACAACACCAAACCGTCAAGATTGAATCCTTCCAACTCAACCAAGCTACGCATGTCACCAAATCCCAAAAGAATTTCTACGAAACGCCTGTAACAACTCATTACCTTATAAATACCCAAAGAACTAACCATATCCCTTATCATACCGATCCAACCTACTACCAATATGTCCTATTTACCCAGGTTCCTTCTGACTTACCTTCGAATTGATACTTCTTTTGCCATAATA
>ML249716.1:0-23650 GCA_005239495.1 Nicotiana undulata
AGCTCAGGATCAAGATTTATCTCATTTACTCCGTTCTCTTTATTAATTATATCAGGAGTAACATAATTAATCAATTGATGAAATTCATATTTCTTATATGAATAATATGTATATTTTAACTCAAAGCTATCATAGCTCCATTTCATCATATACCAGCAAATAACTTGTACAAGGCATCAGATAATATCAAACAAACAGCTAGAACATGCTCGTGGGTCCTACGGCTACCCAACATATGCCACGTACGGACTCTCATCACGTGGTACGTACACAGCCCCCTTAACAATCACAATTAGCAACAAGGAGCCTAGGGGACGTTTCCCCCTTACAAAGTTTGGAAAGGAGACTCACCTGGACAAGTACTCCTCCGGTCTATGGACAAATCGACAAGACACACGAATCCTCCAAATTACCCTCGATGGCTCGCAATTGGTGTTTTCAACTCCGAGCCTCGGCGTCCGGAAAAATTACGATTCTTGAAGAAATGCGCTACATGTCGTCTAAGGATCAAGATTAACTCAATTAATCATCCTATAATAGCTCAAAAACAATCAAATTTTGAATTTTCTCAAAAACCCTCTATTTTTCCCAAACCCTCTTATGAATTTTCTCGATTTATGAAAGTGGAATTACTCAAGAATCGAAGTTATAAACATGCGGGAAGCCAAAGATTCACTTACCTGAGTTAATCACTCGCTAACGCTGATCTGGAGCTCTTGGGGGTCTTAACAATTGAAGGAAAACGAGTTTGGGAAGAAAATTAACAGAGTGGGCCTTTTATAGAATTGCCCAGCAGTTCTCGCTCCTGCGGCCTTTGGATCGCAGGTGCGGACTCGCACCGGCGTGAAATTGGTCGCGCCTTCGATTGGCCTGGGCCTTGGGGAAGGTCGCTCCTGCGGACTTTTGTCCGCTCCTGCGGAGCCGCGCCAGCGAGAGGAAGGGTCGCCCCTGCGACCTAGGCCGCTCCTGCGATAGATTGGCCGCTGGTGCGAGCCTCGCGCCTGCGCCTGATGGACCGCAGGGGCGGTCAAACCAGAAATAGCCCCCCCCCCCCCACCAGCTATTAATTGCTGGTTTTTAACCTCGATTGGGGTCTAGGAGGCCCCTAGGCCAACCCGAGCCCCCGACAATATATACCAACAAGTCCCAAATCATAAGACGGACTCGCTTGAACACTCGGAACACTCAAAACATCATCCAACCTAGAAATCACTCTCCAAAACCCCTTAGTTTCAAACTTAAGTTTCATGAAAATTTCAATGGCTCACCAATACGCCAAACGGGTCTATTCTGCTCGGAATGACCCCAAATTTTGCAGACAAGTCATAAATGACTATACGGAACTATTGCCTGTTCTGGAATTCCATTTGGACCATGATATCATGAGGTCCAATTCTAGGCTAAATTCTAAATCTTATGAAATCCTGAATTCCAATTCAGGTGCCGAAATACTCCCGGGTCATCAAAAACCCGAGGCGAATATACGCTCAAGTCCAAAATCATCATCCGGAGCTGCTGGAGCTGTAAACACTCGATTCCGAGGTCACTTGCTCAAAATGCTGCTCGGAACCAAAATTAGCCAAATAGGCTAGCCTTCAGGAACCAAGTGTTCCTGAACTGGCCAAATCACTTCTGAATCTCGAACTACCATCCCCCACAAATCATAAGGCACAAGTGGCCTCTATGGAAAGAGTCATTTACGGGAACGGAGTTGCATCACACAAAACGACCGGCTGGGTCGTTACAGTCGCATAACCTTCTCCGCAAAAATAAAGGTGCAAGGATGCGACTGCTATGCGGTCCGCATTCCCAAAATGCGATCGCATCTTGGGCCGCATAGCTGTCCTCAAATTGGATAGAAAGTTGTCCATGTATGCGACCACTATGCGGTCTGCATACCTGTTATGCGATCGCATATTGTGTCGCATAATAACGCAAAATATTTATGTTTTAAGTCCCGGGGTACTTTTTACTTCAAAAAGGGTCCATTTTTAAGAATTCCTACAGTTATAACAACACGGGGACCTATTCGGGCATTATTTTAGACATAAATTTTTACGAGTGTTTACATTAGTCCTAAGCATGACTCATATTGCGCACATAGGAAATGTAAGCCTAATAGCATGGTTTCTACCCTTTATATATATAGCATGCATAGTTATCCCTTTCCCCTTTTTTGTTATCCATCCCCAAGAGTTGTTTACAAATTATTACTAGGCCAATGAATAAATTACATAATTGAAATGAAAAATAAGAAGCTATTCTACAGGGAGCCTTCAATTAGGCCCAAGTCCTCCAAACCTCATTGCCATATGGTATTTCTCAGCCTTTCATAATCCGGGTGTGTCAAAGTTCCCTAAGGACCTCAAGGGCTCCCGGGAAATATTCACACCCAGACTTAGTAACCAAGAATTGGGCATGTGCAGTGTGGAAGTCCCAGCCTTAGTATGTCAGAGTTAAGAGGGAGCTCAGGGGTCCCAAAGCAGTGTTCACACTGAGGGGGGGGGGCAGAACTTATGGTCTAGGAATAAAGTGAAGTGCAGGAGATGATTTGAAAAAGAGTTGAGGTGAAAGAACATATTTAAAAGATGGTTTATTTGAAAAGTGTTTGCATAACAGTAAGTGAATGCCTTAGGAAAATAGTTTCAGAACAATTAACCAACACCAGACATCACACAGTGCATAGAGATAATACAAACAAGGAAGCAGGGATTGGGGACACATAGAAAAAGATTGGGATACAAGTTAACATTAGAGAAGTACTAGAGTATCACAGACTAGTATAGAACTTAAGTGGTCACAGACACAGTTTGTCAAAAGAATTAAACAGAATCAGATTGAGGGGGTACTGGGGAGAGGACAGTATACATAGTTATACATAGGTTCAGGAAAAAGTTCCAGATACAATATAAAGTCTAAGTAACATGCAGTGCATGTTGTAGCATAAAGAAAACATAGCATGATCATGTGAAGCATGCAAAGGGGAACTAACATGCTGAAGTTAAAAGGGAAAAGGTAAACAACAAGCATACAAACTAGTTGCAAGTAGAACAACAAAGACATAAATAAAAGAAGATTAGAAACAAGATGAATCAAAATACCCAAAGATACATATTGTTTTTAAACTTTAAACCTAAAGTGGAAACATACCAGTTGAAGATAGCAAATATTAAATGAGGAATAAGCAAATATAATCACAAGTCTTGGCTTGCAGCCGACTGGAAGTAGCAGGTGATCAAGAGAATAACAATATAGAGTATATGTGTGTGTAAGAGAGAGTTGAACAGTTGAACAGTGTATATGTTCGTGTGTCTGTTAATGAGAGAGCATGTATATATAGCTTGAAACTAGGTAGAATAATAAGGTAAGAATCAAAGTCAAGCAGTAATTAAGGAACTAGGTATCAATTAGTATTAAATTAGCATAGATACTCCTTTAATTGAAGGAGTTAGATTCAAACGACAGTAGGCACATAATAAATAAGGAAAGGTACCATATATGACTGGAATATATCACACAAGGAAACAGTTTCAGCATAGTAAGTATAGAACAAGTAATTAGTATAGGTTCAGAAAATCTAATTAAGGAAAGTATTCAAGCATTGATTTACTGCATAGTCGACCAAAAATAAGAAAAGAAAATACCTTAGGGGTGGAAATATCAGTAAGGAAATCATCACAAGAAATTAAGGAAAGGTATCAATTACAGGAAGTTAGGGATTCAAACAGGAATAGTACTGATTAAGGGAATCAACACAAATTTCCCAGAATAAACACATAATAGGCAAGAATCAGAAACCCCTAGTAATCAAAATAGGGTGAAATCACACGAAATTAGGGATTTACATAGAGCATAACAGAATAGGTATAATACAGGCAGGAGAAGTGAAGGTTTAGAGACATTGATGAACAAGGATAGAGTAGAACAACATAATAAGCAGGAATAATAGCAACCAAAAATCCTAACAAGCAAACGTGGGGTAAAATCACGGAATCATAGAACATTCATGAGAACACAGTAAACATAGCAGAACATATCATCAAACAAACCTAGAATCCTATGATTAGAGCTTAGAAAAATTAGGGTTTTAAAAAGAATAACTCGGATAGAGGAGAAAGCTTATACAAACACTTAAAAATGGTGAGAATCATAGACTAATACCAAAATCAGAAGGTAAAACATTTTAAAAAAGGGGTCAAAAACACTAATTTTGAAAAATGAACAATCGTTCAAGAAAATAGGAGAATCTTTAAAGAAACACAAGAAAAACCTCATAACACGTATATATCTATTACAGATCTAAAAGAATCGGAGGCTTATCAGTTAGGGTTTCAAAGAGAGAACCCAGAGAGAGAGATATCGTCCTAGAAACCCATAGGTTTAGGCGAAAAATAGGGAAAGCTTACTCAAAATCGAGCCATGGCGGCCTGAAGCAAGAAAGAACAAGCCAAAGGTGTGAGTAGACTGGTCCTTGTCCCTTGAGGGCCTTAGGGATAGCATTACCGGTGTAAGAGAGACTCTTGGAGGTCTGAGAGTTGTGACGGCTCCATGGCCTCCGATGAAGAGGCGGCCGGAGAAGACAAAGGACCTCATCGGAGGCGGAAGACTGGAAGTCTCTAGAGAGAGATAGAGAGTTAGAGGGAGAGTAGAGAGATGAGAGACTGAGTGAGAATGAGGGGTCGGGGGGGGGGCGTAGTCTTAGGTTAATTATGGTAATAGTTAATCTGGATCGTTGATTGAAATTAATCAACGGTTCGGATTAAACAAGTGTTTGGGTTGGGTAATGCAAAGAATGGGCTAGGTCTGTTGGGTTAATTTAATCAAATGGGTTGGGGTCTAATTTAGGCTATATTTTAAAATAAAAATGGCTAATAGCTAAACACCCATAAAAATAGATAAATAATTAATAAAATAGCTAATAATTATATAAAATGATATTAATGCTAAGTAAATGAAAATTAAGGTAATTATCTAATATTAAATATCAAAATGACTAATTATTTAATTAAAATAGCATAAAGTGTACAATTAGGCTATAATTACAAAATTATTGTAGTTAAACTAAATAATGCCAAATCGGCTAATTTGAAAAATAATTAGATCCTAATAGGATATAAAAGGATATATTGAACCAAGGAATATTTTGAAACTACTTTCAATGCAACTTATGATTAATTATTGGATATAAAAGTGCGTGATAAATTAGAAATAAATTGATAAAAATATGGGAAAATTATGAAATAATACTAGTTATTATAAAAAGTGATTTTGAAGGTATATATGCAAATTTTAAATTAGTTTGAGGAAAAATTGGGTATCAACAAGCCTCACTTGCTTAATGGTTGTATGTCGGTCTCACTTCAGCCAAACATGGATATTTCTCGTATTCAGGCATACACTCAGGGTGTAGAGGAGCATAAGCAGAAACAGAGGGCCGATCGTGAGTATGATAGGGCCCAGAATAAGAGAGCAAGGTCTTTGGGTCCTTCTAGTGAGTTTGGAGGTGGTAAAAGGCAAAAGTACTCTAGGAATCCATCCCTGCCATCGGCTAGCGCCCCCCCTCAATTTGGTGGTAAGAGATTTGATAGTTCCACAAATTCAGGGTCTAGTCAAAATTTCAGGGCCTCAGGTTCTCAGTATAGGGGTTAGTCAAGTCAAATTAGGCCGCCTTTGCCACAATGTGCTCAATGTGGTAGGCAGCATACCGAGAAGTGTTGTATGAGATTAGGTGTTTGTTATACTTTTGATTATCCTGGCCACGTTATGAGGGATTGTCCGATGAGAGGTGATGCAAGTATAGCTCAGCCAGCGGGATCTCTAGTTGGTTCGTCATCATCAGTACGCCCCCCTGGGCAAGGTCCACAAGCACCAATGAGTCGTGGTAGAAGCCAAGGCGGAGCATCTAGCTCGAGCAGTCCTCAAAACCGCATTTATGCGTTGGAAAGACGACAGAACTCGGAGTCATGGCCTGATGTTGTTACATGAATATTTTCAGTCTCCTCAAATGATGTATATGCACTGATTGACCCAGGTTCCACCTTATCGTACGTTACTCCGTTGTTTTCTAGTAAGTTTGGAATAAAACCTAAATTGGTTAAACCTTTTGAGGTATCCACACCTATTGGGGACTAAGTGATAGCTAAGGAAGTATATAGGGGTTGTATAATATTAGTTCATAGTGGATCTACTGTAGCGGACCTAATCGGGTTAGATATGGTAGAATTTGATGTTATAATAGGTATGGATTGGTTGGCTTCTTGTCATGCCAATGTTGATTGTAGATTAAAGATAGTCTGATTTCAATTTCCATGGGAGCCTGTTTTGCAGTGGAAAGGTAATACGGCATCGACGAGAGGAAGATTTATTTCCTATCTCAAGGAAAGGAAGATGATTAGAAAGGATTGTATTTATCACTTAGTTCGGGTTCAGGATATGGAAGTGGAGTCACCAACCATTCAGTCCATCCCTGTGGTTAATGAGTTTTTCGATGTTTTTCGGATGAGCTTCCGGGTCTTCCGCCAGAGTGAGAAATTGAGTTTGCTATTGACCTACTACCAGGTACTCATCCAATATCCATTCCTCCCTATAGAATGGTCCCCGCAGAGCTGAAAGAGTTAAAGGAACAACTAAAGGACCTGCTTGAAAAAGGCTTTATCAAGCCTATTGCATCACCGTGAGGGGCACCTGTGTTATTTGTGAAGAAGAAAGATTGTTCCTTACGTATGTGTATTAATTATAGACAGTTGAATAAGGTGACGATCAAGAATAAGTACCCGCTCCCGAGGATTGACGATTTATTTGATCAGTTGCAAGGTGCAAAGTTGTTTTCAAAAAATAGACTTGCGGTCTGGGTACCAACACGTAAAGGTTAAGGAGGAAGATCATACGAAGACATCATTTAGGACCAGATATGGGCACTTTGAGTTTCGTGATATGTCGTTCGGTTTGACCAATGCCCCGACAATATTCATGGATTTGATGAACCATGTGTTAAGGCCCTTTTTTTTATATGTTCGTAATTGTATTTATCGACGATATATTGGTGTATTCTCGTTCAGAGGCAGAGCGTGCAGATCAGCTGCGTACTGTGCTCAAAGTTATACAAAAAGGGAAGTTGTATGCAAAATTCTCTAAATGTGAATTATGGTTGAACTCTGTAGCTTTCCTTGGGCATATCATTTCGGGCGAAGGCATCCGGGTGGATACACAAAAGATTGAGGCAGTAAAGACTTGTCCTAGACCCACAACACCGACGGAGGTTTGTAGATTTCTCGGTTTGGCAGGTTATTACATGAGATTTGTAAAGGGATTTTCTTCCATTTCAACACCTTTGACAAAGTTGACTCACAAAGGAGCAAAGTTTCAATGGACTGATGCTTGCGAACGGAGTTTCCAAGCATTAAAGGACAGATTAACTTCAGCACCGGTTCTAATGATCCCAGAAGAAACCGATGGTTATGTGATCTATTGATATCGAGGACGATTATGTGTCCCTAATTTTGCAGGGTTGTGTCGGCAGGTTATGAGGGAAACTCACTATTCTCATTATTTTATCCATGCAGGAGCAACAAAGATGTATCATGATATCTGGGAAGTATATTGGTGGGACGGAATGAAAAAGGATATAGCGGAGTTTGTTGCTCAGTGTCCTAACTGTCAGCAAGTTAAGATTGAGCATCAGAAACCCGGTGGGTTATTGCAGGCTATGGAGATTCCGACTTTGAAATGGGAAGTAATCAATATGGATTTCATCGTAGGCTTACCTCGTACCCAGCGTAAGTTCGATTCAATATGGGTGATTGTTGATAGGCTTACAAAGTGTCCCTGTATCTATTATCTCAGATAGAGGAGCTCAATTTACAGCTAACTTCTGGAGGTCCTTCCAAAAAGGATTCGGGACTCACGTAAGTCTTAGTACAACATATCATCCCTAGACAGACGGACAGGCTGGTACTACTTAGACACTGGAGGATATGTTACAATAATGTGTGACAAACTTCAAAGGTAGCTGGGATGATCATCTGCCGCTTATTGAGTTTGCATATAATAATAGCTACCATTCCAGTATTCAGTTGGCTCCATACGAAGCTCTTTACGGACAGAAGTGTAGATCGCCTATAGGGTGGTTCGATGTTGGAGAAGCTACGTTAGTAGGGCCAAACCTGGTTCATCAAGCCATAGAAAAAGTAAAGACTATCCGAGATCGACTGTTGACAGCTCCGAGTCGTCAGAAGTCATATTCTAACGTAAGGCGACGAGATATAGAGTTCGGGGTTAATGACTGGGTATTCTTAAAAGTGTCACCTATGAAGGGTGTGATAAGGTTTGGCAACAAAGGAAAACTTAGCCCACAGTATATTGGGCCTTATAAGATCATTTAAGAGTGAGCCAAGTAGCTTATAAGGTAGAATTGCCCTCGGAATTGGAGTTTGTCCATCCGGTTTTTCACATATCTATGTTACGGAAGTGTGTTGGCGAACCTACCCGAGTGGTGCCCACGGATGATGTACAGATTATAGAGGACTTTTCATACGAGGAAATTCCGGTTTCTGTCCTAGAATGACAAATCTGCAAGCTACGGAACAAGGTGGTAGCCTCCGTGAAAGTACTTTAGAGAAACAACAATGTGGAAGAAATGACTTGGGAGGCCGAAGAAGACATGAAGTCTAGATATCCTTACTTATTTCCTCCTCCAGAGAAGGGTCTGACTGGGATATCACAACCGTAAGGTACGTGTATAAATTCTTGTGTTGGTTATTGACATTGATCTTCTGAGGCCATTGTCGTTATTGATGATTATGGTCCTATGTGGCGTTGAGTTATTAAGCTTCTACACGGCGAATTGGTAGTAGTGTTGTTACTAAGGCGACCCTGCCAAAGTTATATAGATCCCGAGGAATTAAACATTCGAGGACAAATGTTTCTAAGGGGGGAAGGATATTACATCTCGCGTTTTCGTACGTTAAAAGTTTCGTCTTCAGTTAATTGACGTAGACTTGGGGGTGATATTATCTTGAGGTTAACGTGTTTAAGATATTTATAACAAGCGATAAATAAGTGTCATAAAGGATAAAGGGCACACGAATTAAAGAAAACAAGTTTCGTTGAAGGTTGCCGATTTGGGATAAAATACGGGTCGAGCGATAATACCCGATAATTATGGACTAACACCATACAAGGTACCATATGGCTGTGATAGTATGATGTATAAAGTATATTAAAAATGAGTAGTATTTTTAGGCAATTAGAGATAAATTTTAATTATGCGGGTAATTGGGTAATTATCGGGTAGCGGGACATTACCTAGTTAATTATTAAAAAAAAAGGATAAGATTAACCCCCCAAGTAAGATAACGTGGAAGCACTAGCTAACCACAGAAAATGACTAAGTAGTCATACAATCCTAGGTGGCTACCTAAGATTCATTTGAATTAATAAGTAAAAGCTTATTAAGTGACTTGTTCTATTTTGTTTACCTTGAAAATAGTAATGACAATTATATTTGATTTTGTGGTTCTAAAAATACGTGATTTATTTTAATACTAGATATTAGGAAAAAGATGCTAAGTGTAAGTAAGGAAAATAAGATATCCAAACTAAGTTGTTACTAGGCTGGGCCTCGAGCTTGCCGGAACAGGACCCCGGGTTCAGTTATAACGCTAAGTGAGGGGTGATCGATGAAGATACAACAATATTGGGGCCTCGATGATGGCCCTTTATGATCAATAATTAACAATAAATGAAGAACAATTGATGAACACAATAAATGGAAAGCAATAAATCTATAGAGCAATTGGTGAGCACGTTTAGGTAAAAGAGCAGAGAATGTTCTTGTTGTATTGAATATCATATATGTTACAAAATGATAAGGGTTTCCTTTATATAGGATGGGGAATCTCAACATAGTACATATATAATTATTACAAAATAAACACTATTGGTCCATCTATTTAATGGCTTCGTTCGCATTTGTACTATTCTTGCAGACTTGGTCAGCTCTAACCACGTGTCCTTGGGAGTTTTCCGCCTTTCCATGATGGTCATCGATTTGCACTAATTTTTGTCGAGAACAGAAGACCTTTGATATGCTCCTTCAGAATCAAGCTTCGAATTTTTCTTCGAGTTTCTCGAGGTCAGGCGTGAAATGCTACAGTGGCCTCGAAATCGGGCTCTTTGATTTTGGCCGTATACACATTTCATTTGAGCAAAGCAAAAATGTTCTTTTCCTAGTAACAAAAACATTCTGTTCCATTTCATTTAAGAAAGAAACACATATATTATCTTTCTTAGTTCAATATTGCAGGAACAGAAGGCTAGTTCGTTCAAAATATTTCAAAGGACAGAAGCTTAGTTCGTTCAAAATACTTCAAGGAACATAAGCTTAATTCCATCAATTTTGCACGGTGCAATCCCCGCCAAGAATATTATACGAAGTTTTCCCTACTCCAGGTATTTTAAGGCCATCCCTTATTTCTTTTTGGCATGATCCAAGTTATACAGAAGGAACGAGCAAACGCACAGTTTCCATAAATTACTCTATCCATAGAAATACTAGGGGTGTCTATATTCTTGATTCCCCATGTGAATTATTATTATTATCTGCTCATGGGTCTTAGAATAATACGCAGTTGAAAAAGTTTATCCGGAATAAATATTGGGATTATTACATATTTTTCATGCATTTCATTAATTTATACATGTGTATTGACCCATGACCAGATGGCGTTATATATGCGTATATATGTAAATATATGTATATGGGATATGGGAAAAGGTTACAACGTTATATATGCACCACCACCTGATCAATTGGTATATGTTGATGATGTTGCCCACAGTGGCCGAGACGATATGATGGTATTCCCTCAAAGGCTTGATGATGTTATGTACACCTATACCCATGCATGAGACAACATTTATATACACGTGCATGATATTATAAATGTTTCAGAATTTACAAAGTTATTCAGATTTACAGATGGATTTCTTTATTCTATGTTTCATCTTTGTCTTGTACGTATTGATTTTCAAGCCTTACATACTCAGTACATTTTTCTTAATGATGCCCTATTTCACAGGGCATGCGTTTCATGCCCGCAGGTGCAGGTAGGAAAGTCGACGATCCCCCTTCTTAGGATCCTTGATCAGCGATAGTTGGCGTGCTCCACTTCATCCGTAGCTGCTTTTCATTTTTGATACGATATGCTTGTATATATATATATATATATATATGGGTATGACGTGGCTCAGTCCCGTCTTTGTACAGTTGTATTTCTATTAGAGGTCTGTAGACAATTATGTATAGTTGGATAGTATGTGTCCTTGTCGACTTTCAGTCATGGGTACATAGTTGTCTATAGGAGCCTTGCCGACTCGCCCACTGTATTCCGCATGTATATGTACATATGCCCTTTTGGCAGGTTTCCTTCATGTATGTTATTCTCGAAATTCAGCAGATGTCATTCAGGTTTAAATCCTAAATGCATGCTTAAGGGCGTTCGACAGGTAGGACTCAGGCACCCGTCGCGGCCCATTGGGTTGGGTTGTGACAGGAAATGACCTCAGCGGGTTCTAATAAGATAAACATATAGCCTAAATATGGTTTCTAACATTCATCACAACTCAATTACACTAGCACATAGAAACTTCATGGATAGAAGCAAGATTAGGTCAATACAGAATACCACAGAATCAACCAACTCACAATTCAAATGGTGCATGCCCATACGACCTTCACCTAGCATGTGCGTCACCTCAACACCAAACACATAACACGTATATTATGGGGTTCATGCCCTCATCACCAAGTTTAGAAGTGTTGCTTACCTCGAACGAGCAGAATCCAATACCGAGCAAGACAAACAATACTCCAAAAATGCCATCTTGTGTGTACCGACCTCCAAATGGCTCAAAACTAGCCAAAAGCAACACAAGAACATCAAATAATTCCAAAGGAAAAAAAAACCTCAATTGATAAAAGTTGAATCTTTAATCAGAAGCCCAAAGTCAACCAAAACATCAAACTCGGGCTCACCTCTCGGAACCCGACAAAACTCATAAAATCTGACAACCCATTCAATTATGAGTCCAACCATAATAGTTTCACTCAAATCCGGCTCCGAATCGATGTGCAAAACTCAAAAATTCACTTTATAGAACTTTTGACAAAAATCTCCAAGTTCTCTTTCTAAATCATCAATTAAATGCCCAAAACGAAGATAGTTTCATGAAATATAACAAAAGTCGAGTATAGAACACTTACCCTGATCCATGTGGTTAAATGTAACGACCCGACCAGTCGTTTCGAGCTCTAGAACGTCGTTCAGCGATTGGAAGTCATGAATAGCTTCCTTTCAGGTACATTGACTTGTGCGTATGGTCGGAATTGAAATTCAGGAAGATCGGAGTTGAATTGAAAGGAAAAAATTCATTTCAGAAGCCTTAAGTTGAAGAAATTGAGTAAGACTGGAATTTTGAGTAAACGACCTCGGAATCAGGATCTGAAGGTTCCAGCACGTTCGTATGATGATTTCGGACTTGGGCGTATGTCCGGATCGGGTTTTGGATGACCTGGAGTATTTCGGCGTATATTATGGAAGACAACATCTTGGAAGGATTTCATAAATTTGGGTTGTAAGGCATCTCAGTGTTATAGATGTATGTTCGGGATTCCCAGTTTGGGAATAGCTTTGTATGGTGATTCTTGAGTTGTGAGTGGGATCGGAAGTGAATTCGGATATGTGTAGGTTATTTTGAAGTTGTTTGGCTAAAGTTAGAAATTTGAAGGTTTTTGAGAAATTCGACTGGAAGAGGAAATTTTGATACCGGGGTCGGAATGCGATTCCAAATGTTGGAGTAGGTCCGTAATGTCGAATATGACTTGTGTGCAAAATTTGAGGTCAATCGGACGTGATTTGATAGGTTTCGGCATCGGATGTTAAAGTTGGAATTTTCAAAGTTTATAAAGTTGAATTTTAGTGCGATTTGTGATTTTGGCATTGTTTGATGTGATTTGAAGCTTCAAACAAGTTCGTGGGATGTT
This sequence comes from Nicotiana undulata, assembly GCA_005239495.1. Lineage (NCBI taxonomy): Eukaryota > Viridiplantae > Streptophyta > Magnoliopsida > Solanales > Solanaceae > Nicotiana > Nicotiana undulata. The sequence goes on from ML249716.1 coordinate 13,043, forward strand.
ATGGGACTGAGTCGTGCAACTGGATGGGGTCCCGGGGGTCTCGGGTGTGTTTCGGGGTGGTTTCGGGCCAATTTTCTCTACTTTGTTGCTGCTGTCATCTGATGTTTCTGGTGTGCTGTGCGATCGCATCCCTTGTAGTGAGATCGTGGAGGAGAAAATGGGAGGGGTGATTTTTGGTCTGTGCGATCGCGGCCTCAGTGGTGCGTTCGCGGAGAAGTATTTGGAGGGAGCTGGAAAAAGGCCTGTGCGATCGCAGGCAAGCTTGTGCGATCGCATAGAAGAAATGCTCTGTTGCACTGACTCGACTTCGGAGGCTCATATCTCACAATCTATAAGGAATTTTGAGGTGATGTAAAAATGAAAGTTTTAGCCCTTTGTGTCTATTTTCACGAATGTAAACCATTTAGCATTTGGATGTGTGTAAAAAACGATAAGGCTGTTACACTACAGGGTGTCCGGGAAGATGAAGAAGACATTTGTGTTGCACAGGGCTGACTTTGGAAGCTTATATCTCGAAATCTATAAGTATTTGGGTGATGACCAACAAATGAAAGTTATAGATCCTGAAGTCTAGTTTTCCGAACATTAAACCATTTGTCATTTGGAGTTTTTTGCAAAAGGTTATCACTATTCTACTAGAGGTTGTCCGGGAGGCTGGGCATTTGTTCTCCGCGATCGCGAAGCGCTTTCCGCGATCGCAAAGAACAAATTTTGGGCTGGAAAATTGTACTCCGCGATCGCAAAGCATTTTGTACAATCGCACTGAGTAAATACCTGGGCAAAATGTTTAAAATACGGGATTTTGGCCATTTCATCAATTCTTTCACTTGGTTGGGGCGATTTTGGAGGATTTCAAAGGGTGATTTTCATCAAGCATCAAGAGGTAAGTGATTCCTTCTCATTTCCAAGTTAATTCAAGGTTTATAAATGGGATTAAACATGAAAAATTTGTGGAAAAATTAGTATTTTGAAGAAAACCTAATATTTGTATTTTTGGATTTTACCACGAATTTGAGCATGGAATTAGGAGTAAATTGTATATTTGAAATAGTAAAGCTTCGGGTAGAGATTTTCTTCAAGAAATTTCGAGGTCTGGGCACGTGGGCCCGAGGGAATTTTGGTCATTTCATTGAGTCGGGCTGTGGAACTTTGTAATTTAAATTGGTTATAATCTATTGAGTATATTTCCATTGAATTATCGTTATTTGGATAGTTTGGGAGTGTTGCGCATCCATTTTAGTCGTCGTAGAGGCTTAGAAGCCGGTGATGAATGTTCGGAGTTAGGTGAGTCTCCTTTCTAACCTTGTAAAAGGGAATTTTCCCCTTAGGTGTTCGACATGCTATATGTAATTGTTTGTTGGGGCTACGTACGTACCAAGTGACGCGAGTCCGTACGTAGCGGCTACTATTGTTATGTCCGGGTAGTTAGGCCCCACATCATGCCCTGTATACTTCTTGTAATGAATTATATGTATGTTATAATATCCTGTTATGTGGTGTTTCCCTGAGATTTATGGATTTTAAAATAATATGGAAGGAAATTGTTTTCACAAAAAAAAAAATATTATGAAATGAATTTACTTATGGGAAGTAATATGAAAGAAATTATTTATGGAAAGTATTATGAAAGGAAAATAAATGACTTATAAGTTTTGTACTCATGTAAGATATTATTGTTTTCCCGAGCTTTCATTNTCATGTTGTCTCTTCGTAATTTACATCCCGCGAGCGATATGTAGTTTCCTTCACTCTTATGGGAGCGGGTCGTACGCCACGGAGGATTTATAGTGCACTATTGGTACGGGCCGGTCGATCCCCGGCAGTGCATCGGGATTTAATTAAGAATGCACTTTTGGTACGGGCCGGTCGATCCCCGGCAGTGCATGGACGAAGTTACACTATGATATGATATGATTACATTGATAGACGCACTCTTGGTACGGGCCGGTCGATCCCCGATAGTGCGTAGGAAGGATTATTGTTAAACATGCACTCTTGGTACGGACCGGTCAATCCGCGGCAGTGCATAGCTATTCTTCCTCATGACCTGATTACATTAATAGACACACTCTTGGTACGGGACGGTCGATCCCCGGCAATGCGTATGCAAGATTATTGTTATGCATGCACTCTTGGTACAGGTCGATCGATCCTCGGCAGTGCATAGCTATTCTTCCTCATTACCTGACTACATTGATAGACGTACTCTTGGTACGGGCCGGTCGATCCCTGGCAGTGCGTAGGCAGGATTATTGTTAAGCATGCACTCTTGGTACGGGCCGGTCGATCCCCGGCAGTGCATAGCTATTCTTCCTCATGACTCCGACCGGTTGTCTTATTCCTGTGTGCGCATGATTATTTTGCATTGTTTTATGGATATTGACTTGTATTGGATATTTAGGGAAAGAAAGTGGCCATTGTTATTGTTCCACTATTTACTTGGATTTATGTGCTTTATACATAATTGATGCTCACTGTCTTACATGTCTTCTGCTTTTAATTGTTTTGTCATTGATGTATCATACTGTTGGACCTTAGTGAGTGTCAAGTCGACCTCTCGTCACTACTTCTTCGAGGTTAGGCGGGATACTCACTGGGTACATATATGTATATGTACTCATGCTACACTTTCTGTGCATTTTGTTGCACAGGTACCCTCATAGTGCAGTAATTGATTCGGAGACTTACTCAGGTTGCATTGTTCCGGTGGCGTTCCGCAGCTGGCACAGTCTCCCTTCTATGTCCCTACGCTTTTGTCTTTAGTACCTTTGTCCAATTTAAATTCTCGGACAAGAGTTGTATAATTTTATGAATTCATAGAAATTGCTCATGTACTTGTGTCACCGGGTTCTGGGAAAGTGTTGGTATTTCTTGTACTGCATTAAGTGCATTTTCTGCCGTATTTAGTGTACGAGAATTTGCTTTATTATTGGATTATAAATGCAGGAAAAGACATGATTTTTAAAGTGTTAAGCATGAAGTTGTTTGAACTTGCTCAGGGATTGGCTTGCCTGACAGTGTGTCCGACGCTATCACAACCCATAGATTTTGGGTCGTGACAACGTGGTATCAGAGCTCTAGGTTCCCGAAGGTTTCACGAGTCATGAGTAAGTCTAGTAGAGACTTGTGGATTGGTACAGAGACGTCTGTACTTATCTTCGGGAGGCTACATGGCTGTTAGGAGTACTTCCCTTCTTGATTCCTCATCGTGCGACTTGATTCCTCATCGTGCGACTTGATTCCTTTAAGGCTTATGCCTATGCTTCTTCCTACTCAATCTTACGCATCGAAGCGCTTGTTATGAATCAAGGGTTGAGGACTTTTAATGATGCTATGGATGTGGTGCGGGATGTTTCTCCCAGCGTAGTTAATTGAGGCAATCATCGTTGTTTTGCGGAAGAATTTTATGTCATCTCAGCTCAGTAGCTGTATTTCTGAGGACTTTGACGCCATGCTCATGTGGTTATGAAACTTACGGTTAGTTGTGGCGCGATGTTGATATGAGGATTGAACGTTTGCCCATGTGTTGGGGTGATGAACGGTTTGAAGGGAGGTCTTCTCAGAGTGTGATTACGAGATTTCAGTATTTTGTTCCGACGGAGGAAAAGCATTTGGATTATAAATGATCAGGCATTGGGATAATAAAATAGTAAGGATTGGTGTTTTCAAGTGAGGTGAAGTACTCACCTGTAATAAGCTATAGTCGCCTTTGATAAAATTGAATGTGTTAAGTTCGCCGACGTTATAGCTATTCAGTTGCGTTGGGTTGGACTATTGTGAATTAGTGTTGAAGAAGCAGCCGTCGGAGGTCAAGGGGTGTTGTACTTCCGTATTGAATAAGCACTTTTAATGAATGTGGCTTGAGGAAGATGATCTTCGTAAAGATTTAAAGTTCTGGGGATCTACCGGTTTAAGAGCTACAGAGAATGGTATTGAATTGAGGCAGCAAGTGGACAACATTCGACGGAGGAAGATATGTGAGAAGTGTTGGGCGGTGGTGCCAATTCTAAAATATCAGGTGTAAGAAGAGGAAGTCATGTAGAGCTTGAGGGAATAAGTTGGGCCAAGTGGGAGAGCGGCAGCATAGTGGAGAATCAGAAGATTTAGTAGTGCAGTTAGTAGGTGTCCAGGAGGAGCGGACGGATTGGTAAGGTTGGTAAATGGGTACATGCTCAGGATGGGGGTCTTGGTATTGTAGAAAGAGTGAAGCATAGCATAATGGTAGGTGTCAGTTGGCTAGCTTCCTCGGGTGGGTTGTCTCTTGTGAGTATGTTAGCAGTTGTAGGGTTGGTAAGTTCCGTGCGGAGTCCTAGTAGCTAGTCGGTGGGAGGTAGAATGTGTGAATGGTGTTAGAAAAAAAAATCAAATGATTAAGGAGGTCTAACAGGAGAAATCGGAAGAACTGGATGGATTGGTGGAACAAGGTCATGTCAAAAAAAAAAAGAGAAAGGATCTCAGCAGGGTCTAGAGCGGTGCAAGGAGTAGCTTCGGGCTAAGTGGGGGACTCCCACCACCTGCAGTTGGGTTGTAGGGTTGTGTCCTCATGGGGATGCGGATTGTCGGCACATTGGCAAGTTGTTACAACTAAGAGAAAGGAGTAAAGCAGTAATTGAGCATGGCATGTGATAAAAATGTGCGAAGTTGGTCCTATTGGACAAGGGCTAGGCTTTGTAAAATTTAGAATTTGTGCTTAAGGCATAGGCAAGTTTTAAGGGAAGTGACTCAGTCACGTGCTTCATTGAGAGCATATTCATGTGCTAGAAGAGCCTTGTAGTTGATTGTATTCAGGACCAGTCAGAGTGGGTGACTCTCAGTAGCGGTCCTAGTGAATTTGGAAGCTAGAGACTGTGGTGTTTAAGGGTTTCAAGTAGCAGTGTGATTAAGAATCAAACTTTGCAGTATAATCCATGAGAAGAAGGAAAATAATTAGAATATTCTATGTCATTTTCAGCACGCAGGTTAGTGTTGGAGGAGTGAGAGAAATAAACTCCGGGTTGTAGAAAGATCACCACGAGGTTGTGAGACGGGTTGCGGGATTTAGGCAGCATGATCTAGTGAATCAAGGTCACTCAGGATGAGTGAGGGTTGAGTTGCTATGATTTGAAAGAATTTACTATTATCCCAGGCAATTAAAGATGATTAAAAGAAGATGGATTGGTTATCCATGATGGAACGGCGCATGTACGATAGTGATCCGTTCCTTCGGTATGATTGAGTACGTGTATGGTTTGTGCATATGTGTGTGGGGCTCGTCGGCCGTCGTAATATATTTCATTTGGAAGCATTCAAGTGATATGGCCTGTCAGGTGTAGGCGAATCCCGGAAGGTTTATGGTGGTGCAGACCACTACTTAAGGATTTGCATGTATTGTGATTGTGAGACCTCACTTGTGTGTTGTTATGGTTCTCATGAATTGGGAAAAGTAAAGGTTTCTATGTGATGAAGAGTTCACCCTGTTAGTAGTTCAGGAGTTATGATGGAATTTCCTATGCTATTCTATATTGGCATGTTGTGTGCAATAAGCGGTGTAACTGGAAGTAAGAATCGGATTGTGGTTCGGTGTCGACAAGGATGCCATGAGCTCGAAAGAGCAGGAATAAGGGATTTGAATGTTAGAGTAAGCTGGTGTTATCTTCAGTGTCATCTGAGATCGGTGTTGGCGAAAGAGGCTTCGTATCCTGGCTATGGGGTTCTTGAATTTTCTTACAAAGAGTAAGTGTAATGTTGCTTAATTGGGAATTTATGTCCGGGTGGCGTTCGGTTAAGTTGATTGTATTTGTAGGGTGTTTGTCCCGGCTATAAGGGATTGTCCTTGTGTATTATGAGAAAAGGAATCGGGTTGTTATAGAACCAGGTAAGACTATCAGCCTAGTTCAGTGCGAGCAGAATCGACTTGAAGCGAATAAATGGATTCAAACAAGGTTATGGGCTTCGTGTGAGTCAGATGTGTTCATTTCGGTATGGCGCCCTCAAGGAGGGGTGTTGGAATATCAGGTGTTGTTCCGTCTTCGTCAATTCATGTAATACTATGATTGCGCCGTGTGAGTTGTGAAACGGCTTGATAATTTCTTATGTGTGGAGGTTCCGCGTAGTGATGAGGTTATATGAGCAGGATAACTCTTGAGACTCAGAATATATATATATATATATATATATATCGCACCTCGATTGTTCTTGAGTTTTGTAGCATATGGCTCTATCAGTCTCCCCAAAATGGTGTCATGCACTTAGCGTGCTTGTGGCCGGTATTCAGTAATTTGTAATAGTGAGTAAATCCAGCTCCGTGTATATCTCCTTATGTGAATTTTGTGATGGGACCGGGTGGCACTTGGCCATGGGTGTGTTATTCGGATCGGGTTGCACGCCGCAACAATGTGATGATGAGTACGGTTCCCTATATTTATTTCCCTTATGCTAACTTCCTGTATTCTGAGGAAGATTCATATAGTTACATTAGCTGAGTAGTCCCTTCCTAAGTCATTCTTTATGTATCATGTTTGAATTGTGTCCTATTGGCGCATTGTGGCATCATTTGTGATGGTTGGTTGTGTCTAGGATGATTGGTTGTTTGACCAGTTCATACTGGGTGAGACGAGATTTTTGGAATGGGGGTCAAGTGCGATGGGACTAGGTGAAGTATATTATAGGTCGAATACCAGTGTTGGGTTCGTAGTGAAACGATGATTTAAGTCAAGAGAAAGGGATTTCAGCGTATGGTTAACTTTGCAGTTGGTTAGGAAATTTCTACACTTTTCCTCTGTTGTGGTGATATCGTCAGCGTTATAGCAAAATGTATGAATGTATTTTATAAGGTGCCTTGAGAGCATCAAAGTCGCAGAATTCTGGCTATTAAGGTCCAGGGAGCGTCATTGTGGTCAGATAATAGATCAGGCGGTGTATAGTGTTGATTCAGCAAAGGCATGTAGTTGTGTTCTGGTGCCTCGTGTGGTAGTTGATTCGGTGTTCAAATATTAGAAACAACCCTGGCAGAGAATTTCAGGTGTTGGAACTAAGTTCGGAGCTTATTGTATGAATACAGGAGGATATCTTCAGATTTGATCAAGCTTATGTGCTCAACAGGGTTGTGGCAGCATGGGCAGGTGCACGGGGTGTTAAACAGTGATTTCAGATGACTCCAGAGTACTTCTTGGCCCGTTCGAGGACGAACGTCTATTTAAGTGGGGGAGAATGTAACGACCCGACCGGTCGTTTCGAGCTCTAGCGCGTCCTTCAGCGATTGGAAGTCATGAACAACTTCCTTTCAGGTACATTGACTTGTGCGTATGGTCGGAATTGAAATTCAGGAAGATCGGAGTTGAATTGAAAGGAAAATATTCATTTCAGAAGTCTTAAGTTGAAGAAATTGAGTAAGACTGGAATTTTGAGTAAAAGACCTCGGAATCAGGATCTGAAGGTTCCAGCAGGTTCGTATGATGATTTTGGACTTGGGCGTATGTCCGGATCGGGTTTTGGATGAGTTATGAGTGTTTTGGCGTATATTATGGAAGACAACATCTTGGAAGGATTTCATAAATTTGGGTTGTAAGGCATCTCAGTGTTATCGATGTATGTTCGGGATTCCGAGTCTGGGAATAGCTTCGTATGGTGATTCTGGAGTTGGGAGCACGATCGGAAGTGAATTCGGATGTCTGTAGGTTATTTTGAAGCTATTTGGCTAAAGTTAGAAATTTGAAGGTTTTTGAGAAATTTGACCGGAAGAGGAAATTTTGATACCGGGGTCGGAATGCGATTGCTGAAGTTGGAGTAGGTCCGTAATGTCGAATATGAATTGTGTGCAAAATTTGAGGTCAATCGGACGTGATTTGATAGGTTTCGGCATCGGATGTGAAGTTAGAATTTTCAAAGTTTATAAAGTTGAATTTTAGTGCGATTCGTGGTTTTGGCATTGTTTGATGTTATTTGAAGCTTCAAACAAGTTCGTGGGATGTTATGGGACTGAGTCGTGATTGGACGGGTTTCAGGGGATCTCTAGTGTGTTTCGGGGTGGTTTCGAGCCATTTTTCTCTACTTTGTTGCTGCTGTCATCTGATGTTTCTGGTGTACTGTGCGATCGCGGAGGAGAAAATGGGAGGGGTGATTTTTGGTCTTTGCGATCGCGGCCTCAGTGGTGCGATCGCGAAGAAGGATTTGGAGGGAGCTGGAAAAAGGCCTGTGCGATCGCACGCAAGCTTGTGCGATCACATAGAAGAAATGCTCTGCTGCACTAACTTGACTTCGGAGGCTCATATCTCACAATCTATAAAGAATTTTGAGGTGATTTAAAGGTAAAATTGTAGCCCTTTGTGTCTAGTTTCTCGAAAGGTAAACCATTTAGCATTTGGATTTGTGTACAAAACGATATGGCTGTTACACTACAGGTTATCCGGGAAGATGAAGAAGAAATTTGTGTTGCACAGGGCTGACTTTGGTAGATTATATCTCTAAATCTATAAGGATTTGGGAGATGACTAACAACCAAAAGTTATAGATCTTGAAGTCTAGTTTTTAGAACATTAAACCATTTGTCATTTGGAGTTTTGTGCAAAAGGTTATGACTATTCTACTAGAGGCTGTCCGGGAGGCTGGGCATTTGTTCTCTGCGATCGCAAAGCTCTTTCTGCGATCGCAAAGAGAAAATTTTGGGATGGAAAATTGTACTCCGCGATCGCAAAGAATTTTCTGAAATCGCACTGATTAAATACCTGGGCAGAATGTTTAAAAAACGGGATTTTGGCCATTTCATCACTTCTTTCACTTGGTTGGGGAGAATTTGGAGGATTTCAAAGGGTGATTTTCATCAAGCATCAGGAGGTAAGTTATTCCTTCTCATTTCCAAGTTAATTAAAGGTTTATACATGGGATTAAACATGAAAAATTTGTGGAAAAATTAGTATTTTGAAAAAAACCTAAAATTTGTATTTTTGGATTTTACCACGAATTTGAGCATGGAATTAGGAGTAAATTGTATATTTGAACTGGTAAAGATTCAGGTAGAGATTTTCTTCAAGAAATTTTGAGGTCCAGGCACGTGGGCCCGAGGGAATTTTGGTCATTTCATTGAGCCGGGCTGAGGAACTTTGTAATTTAAATTGGTTATGATCTATTGAGTATATTTTCATTGAATTATCGTTATTTGGATAGTTTGGGAGCGTTGCGCATCCATTTTAGTCGTCGTAGAGGCTAAGAAGACGGTGATGAATCTTCGGAGCGAGGTGAGTCTCTTTTCTAACCTTGTAAGAGGGAATAATCCCCTTAGTTGTTCTACATGCTATATGTAATTGTTTGATGGAGCTACGTACATACCAAGTGACGAGAGTCCGTACGTAGCGGCTACTATTGTTATGCTCGGGTAGTTAGGCCCCACATCATGCCCCGTATACTTCTTGTAATGAATTATATGTATGTTATAATATCCTGTTATGTGGTTTTGTTTCCTTGAGATTTATGGATTTTAAAATAATTTGGAAGGAAATTGTTTTCACGGAAAGTAATATTATTATGAAATGAATTGACTTACGGGAAGTAATATGAAAGAAATTATTTATGGAAAGTATTATGAAAGGAAAAGAAATGACCTATAAGTTTTGTACTCATGTAAGATATTATTGTTTCCCCGAGCTTTCATTTACTTAAATAATTGGAAAGGATTATGGTGAAATGAAATTTACATTCTGTGTGCACATGTTGTCACTTCGTAATTTACATCCCGCGAGTGATATATAATTTCCTTCACTCTTATGGGACCGGGCCATACGCCACGGCGGATTCATAGTGCACTCTTGGTACGGGCCGTTCGATCCCTGGCAGTGCACCAGGATTTAATTAAGAATGCACTTTTGGTACGGGCCGGTCGATCCCTGGCAGTGCATGGACGAAGTTACACTATGATATGATATGATTACATTAATAGACACACTCTTGGTACGGGCCGGTCGATCCCCGGCAGCGCGAAGGCAGGATTATTGTTAAGCATGCACTCTTGGTACGGGTCGGTCGACCCCCGGCAGTGCATAGCTATTCTTCCTCATGACCTGATTACATTGATAGACGCACTCTTGGTTCAGGCCGGTCGATCCCCGGAAGAGCGTAGGCAGGATTATTGTTAAGCATGCACTCTTGGTACGAGCCGGTCGATCCCCGACAATGCATAGCTATTCTTCCTCATGACCTGATGACATTGATAGACGCACTCTTGGTACGGGCCGGTCGATCCCCGGCAGTGCATAGGCAGGATTATTGTTAAGCCTGCACTCTTGGTACGGGCCGGTCAATCCCCGGCAGTGCATAGCTATTCTTCCTCATGACTCAGACCGGTTGTCTTATTCCTGTGTGCGCATGATTATTTGGCATTGTTTTATGGATATTGACTTATATTGGATATTTGGGGGAAAGAAAGTGGCCATTGTTATTGTTCCAGTATTTACTTAGATTTCTGTGCTTTATACATAATTGTTGCTCACTGTCTTACATGTCTTCTGCTTTTAATTGTTTTGTCATTGCTGTATCATACTGTTGGACCTTAGTGAGTGTCAAATCGACCTCTCGTCACTACTTCTTCGAGGTTAGGCGTGATACTCACTGGGTACATATATGTATATGTACTCATGC
>ML249718.1:0-14394 GCA_005239495.1 Nicotiana undulata
TATATATATATATATATATATATATATATATATATATATATATATATATAAGCTCTATTTTAATATTCAATATACCAAGGGGGGCTTCAGATCGCTTCCGATGTATCTTAGGAATAGATTACAAAGACACCAGTCCTTGCCAGTCACAGCCTCTACAGTAGTCCCTAAACCACGGTCCACCTCTAAGGGTCCCACAACGCCTAACCACGGCTCAACGGGCAATGAGGACCACCAGTTATATTGCTATCACCAGGGGCTACAGTAAAAGCCAGTGAATGCCTGGCTATATAGTCTTAAACCTTCGATTCCAATGTGGTGATACACAATTTTATCTTAATAACAAAACATGTTGTGAAATAGCCTATGTTGGCTAAGTCTAACACTTAAGGATTTATAATAAATTCTATAACAGATGCATATAACATCTGTACCAGGCAAATAATCATATACATGCAATTTGATGCTAAGTATTAAAGCATTCAAGGAGTTCTCATCATTTAAAGATATCTGGAAATTTAGATAAGCATTGAAATAAAGTGGGCCATAGGCCAAACTGGTTTGCACAATCCCTGTAAGAGACTTTTTCCAGTTCGGTTTCTGCAATCTCTGAGAGCTGCTATAAAGATTTTAGGTAAGCCTCTTAAAGTAAGTGGCATGAAGGCAACTTGTATTAGTCCTATATGGATAAATCTATGTGATTCTCTAAAAGGGGTTAAATCATTTTTAGATAATAATCTAAAGGTAGCATGATCACTATTTATCGTGATGGTTTCTTCAGTAGTTATGACTACTTGTTTTAAACCTATTTTTTCAAAGGTTCGTAATTGTTATATTACCTTAGGTTTGACTAGTGGGATCGTCCATTAATTAAGGAGATCTAAATATTGAGGCACATCATACTCTTCTATCCTACTGTTTTTAACAGTAGTCCTCTTCCTAATAATATTCATTAAGAAAATAAGTGTTAAACTTAGCAACTAGTACTATGCTACAGACATGGCTCTTATACCAAGGGGGCTTCTGATCGATTCCGATGTATCCTAGGAATAGATTAGAAAGACACCAGTCCTGGCAAGTCATAGCCTCTACAGTAGTCCCTAAACCACGGTCCTCCTCTAACGACCCCACAACGCCTAACTACGGCTCAACGGGCAATGAGTACCACCGGTTATATCGCTATAACCAGGGGCTACAGTAAAAACCAGTGACTTCCTGGGATATATAGTCTTAAACCTTCGATTCCATCGGGGTGATACACAACTTTGTCTTAATAGCAAAACATGATGTGAAATAGCCTATGTTGTCTAAGTCTAACACTTAAGGGTTTAGCCTATCATTTAGGCTAACCTGGGAAGAAAATAATTTAAAAGTAAAAAACACAGTACCTGAGAACGATTGTGACCAACGCGACCTTTCTTTATTTAATATAGAAAGATAATTTACAAGTGAGGGAGTGTTTACAAGAAAGGGAGAGAGAGTGTTTTCAAAGGGAAAACTTAGAAGAAAACTTAGCTAATGTCTTGGAGAATTCATGCCTATAAAAAAGAATGAAGATCCTTATATAATGGATCCGTCAAAAAAAAGAATCTAGTGGCCGACATAATAATTTAATCCGCCAAAAAGAAAAGTTAAATAATTGCAAACGGACAAGCTATTTTATAAAAGTAGATTACTTCTATAGGTCCATTACTTTATTAAAGTTTGTCTTTTTACCCCGATAATTGATCTATGGGCCTTCAATAATTCAGGCTTTGCCTTTCCTTTGCTGTCATTTTTTGTGGAAGATTCTCCCACATTTTCTTTCATCCTTGTGAGGAATTCCTCTATCTCATCCAGATTGACTTCAGTATTACTGCTACTCTAGGCTTCCCCTGCTATAACAGGTTCTCCATCTGAATTATTACCAACGGAGAACATTGACATATCGTCACTGATCTCTATTCTCTTGGAAATATAATGCAAGAATTTCCTTCTTGGACACTGTTTCTCCTTTCATCTGGAGGCGTTTAGATACTTGTCGAAATGGACTTAATTCGTCCACTGTGATATCAGCTGCCTACTATTTTACATAGGTATCAATTATTTGTTGTATTTGCTGGATTAATTCTTCACCCACCAGCTTCCCTTGTTGCTCTTTTAGGAGTAATTTACTCCAAAATTTAGTATAAAAATTCTACTGAGGCATGAGATTCCTTCATCAGTATTACCAATTTGTACTTTCCATTTCATAATCCATGGGATCAAAAATTTTATGAAAAAATACATAAGGGATATGCCGTCATAAAAGATATTATATTTTTGTAGAAAAATTAATTTTTGGAGATATTTCTACCCATTGAGTATATAAACTCTTAAACAAAGGAGGAAGTATTTCAATTGATGGACCATATGATTTCCACCATTTAAAAAACTAATTTGGTATTTGTTGTCTGAGCATATTAGGACAGACTTTGATAAACCATGAGTGTCTCCTATTATGATTCTCATATAGGAAAGTTTTATTAAAACATTCTATGTAGTCCCAGTAAAAAACAGTTACTGTGAATTTCTGCTCAGGATGAGTATATTCTCTATCCTTAAGGGTGCTCATACCCCATTCGTCCGAAGGTATTACCTCTTTGATAATAATTTTCTAAAAACTATAAGTTTTTATATTATTGGTAGGATAGAAATGCTGAATTTCAGATGATCATGTTGTCAAGAGTATTATCTCGTAATGCATACGATATTTGTATGCAGGAGTAGCATATGACACCATATCAAGATATCGGGTCATGAGATGCCACGGGTCATCCTTCCATTTAAGGTCGGATTGTTCCAAAAGAATTATTAATTCTTTGGTTTCCTTTCGGTTATAAACCTCAAGGTTTTCATGGCTATCCTCTAATATTACTGAGGAGTAGGACGATACATTTGATGTACCTTCATCTTTCTTGGATTGTATATAATCCATGAATTCCTTATATAAAGGATGTGCGGTATTATCGCTCTGAAATGCTGCTATATTGGCAACTACCAGTTGCTGGCCTCCTATTTGTGCGAGAATATTATTCCCTTTACCAGCAGGATTTGCTTTTCCCCTTCCTCGATTTGGAGGAGGTCTGTATGTTGGCCTCGTATCTGCCATAAACAGAGAAAGAACTATGAGTTCAGATATTCTCTAGTAAGAAAACCAAGGAGAGTATTTTCTACCCCTTTTTTGTATATAATTTCAAAATCAAAAGGGGCTAATAAAGCTTGCCACCTTGCAAACATTTATTTAGAAACATCATGTTTGAAATCATTTTTAAAAATAAATTATGCAGCTTGGCAATCAGTTTTTATTAAAAACTTCTGATTGTATAAATCGGTTTGAAATTTCATAACACATTTTACTATAGCAAGGATTTTCTTTTTCTGCAATACCATAATTCTTCTGGGAATTATTCCATTTCCCCGAGTAAAATTTGACAAGATATCCTTATTTATCCGTTGGAGAAATTTGTTTGAGAATTCTTCCAAACCCAATATTTGAGACATTAGTTTTCACAACCTTTGCCCAAGTTGGGTTAGCCAACGTTAGGCACAGAAGGTTATAAACCTTCTGTTTGTTCCTTTTGACTGATTCAGTATAACTATTTGTCGACGCTTTGAGATTCTTCTTTAGTCTATCATAAAGAAGAGTAGTATATTTAAGCAAATCATGTATAAAAGGAGAAATATAATTTAAGCTTCCTAAAAATCTCTAAAGCTGAGTTTTATCAGTAATAACATCAGGAGATTTAGAAGCAATTCAATGCTTCTATTAATAGGAATAATTTTTCAATTTTCTATATTATGGCCAAGAAATCTAATATCATGCTGGAAAATAAATATTTTTTATTTGGATATTACCAAACCATTTTGTATAATAATACTTTTAAATAAATCTAAATGCTTGAAATGCATTTCTATATTTTCGGAAAATACCAAAATATTATCTATATAGACTATTATAATGTCTGTATAGGGTAGGAAAATATCATTCATGATCTTCTCAAAATTCAGAAGGAGCATTTTTCAAATCAAAGGGCATAACATTCCATTCATATTAACCCTTTGGAACATTGAAAGTAGTCTTATATTTATCGGATTCAGAAATCTGAATTTGCCAATAACCTTATTTTAAATTAAAGGTTGAAATTATTATGGCACCATGCAGTCTATCCAATAAATCCTTTTTATTAGGAATTGGATATCTAATCAATTTCAAAACTTTATTAAGAGGTTTGTAATTAATGGGACACTTCTTTCTTGCTCAGCATGTTTATTAACATAAAACGTTGTGCAAGACCATTTGGACTTGGAGGGTCTTATTAAACCCTTCTGCTGTAAGGAATCAATTTCTTTTTTGCACAACTTCAAGTATTTGGAGATCATCTGACAAGGTCGAGCCTTGGTGGGAATATTACTTTCGAAAAAATCATCCTCATAAGGAAGACTTATGATATGTTTTTTCCTATCCCAAAATTATTTGGGATGATCCCCACAAATTTGTAAGGAAACCCGATTTTCCAAGAAATAAATTTTATCAACTAATTTAGGATTTGAAACTAAAAAGTAATTGAACAAATCTCATTTTTCAAAAATTCAATTTGTTTGATTTTTGGAGAAATATTATTGGAAATAATTTCATTCAAATATCTTTGAGCTGGTTGAGTTATAAACTCAAATTTTATGGCCTTTCCATTGTAAGTACAAGTAAAACTTTTAACCTAATTTTTAAAAGAAAGAGATTATGAAAAAATGGGACACCCAATATTACATCTTGGGCTACATTGTTTACCAAAACAAAACTTTCTTTTATGCAAACATCTTTTTTGCAAATATAAGCTTTCGGTAGTTTATATGAAATACCCATTTAATCATATCGTTTGTCCACAAACAAAATAAAAATAAAGTTAGTTTTTAGTAGTAGTTCACGAGACCTTGAATTCCCACGTTCCAGCGTGCATTATGCCAACAGGTCCCACCACCAACTCTAGCTGAGAAGTTGAGTCACCCTTCTTCTTTTTTCCAGAAATAGAATAGAATAAAGAATGAGATAGTCTATATCATGTATCTATCATAGGATCATGATCAATCGCTGAACCTGCTTTTCTTTTTTTGCCAGGAGGAGTGGCCCAATCACTAATAGATCTCAGTCGGTGTGTGGTTTTATGAAAATACCTTGAACGAATTATTCCTTCTTTTATGCAATTTAAATCTGCTCCACTATCAAATAGAGTAGTAAACTCTTTTTTGAAATTGTAATCAATTAAAAGAGTTATTTTTATTAAAAACTTTTGGGTAATAAAATAATGAAGTTTTTGCAAAAATTCATCTTCATTATAATCAATGGCTCCAAGCAATTTACTTGCAGTCTCACCATCTGATGTTCCTACAACAATATCTCATTCAGTAATATTAGTACTAAACTCTTTATCAAAATCAATAGTAGAATCCTCTAATTTAAGGATCCTTTTGTAAGAATCCGACCGGTCGTTTTGAAATCTAACGCTTCGTTTGACGGTTTGAGGCCATGAGAAGCTTCATTTGAAGTATTATGACTTGTAGGCAAGGTCGGAATTGAATTTCGAGAAGTTCGGAGTCGAATTGGAATGAAAGTTCTCATTTCGGAAGCCTTAAGTTGGAAGAATTGACTAAGATTGGATTTTTGAGTAAACGACCTCAGAATTCGGATATAAATGTTCTAGCAGGTTCGTATGATGATTTCGGACTTGGGCGTATGTTCGGAATGGGTTTTGAATGACCCGGGGGCGTTTCGGCGCCAATTAGTGAAATATGATTCCTTAAGTTCAAAAATTGAGGTTTAGAATGTGATTTTTGTGTTATCGAGGTTCGAATAGAATTTTGAGACTGGGAATAGTTCCATTATATCATTTATGACTTGCTCAAAAAATTGGTGTCATTCCGAGTAATATAGGTAAGTTCAGCGTGTTAAAAGTGAATTCTAGAACTTGAAGTTCAAAGTTTAATTCAATTTGGTTTTGGGGTCGGATTCTTAGTTTCGTTGTTATTTTTCGCGTTCCGCAAATTTGAGTGAGTTTGTATCATAAATAAAGACCTGTCAGTGCCTTAGGACACGGTCCCAAGGGGCTCGGGTGAGTTTCGCACCCCTCGGAGCTAAATGCTAAAAACCAGATTTTTGCCCAATATGGTTTCCTTCTATGCGTTCGCGGGTGTACTCACGCGTTCGCATAGAATGATTATGGCAGGGGTGAAAAATACCCATGCATTCGCATAGGCTCGCCGCGTTCGCATAGGGTAAGCCAGTGGGCCGGCTAAAATTTGTTCACCGCGTTCGTGTAGGTCTAGCCTGGCTAGCCTCCGCGTTCGCGATACCCCCTCCGTGTTCTCATAGAAGGGCCCTCAGGTGGTCCTGTCCATTTGCCTTCACGAATGCACTGCCCATGTCGCGTTCGCATAGAAGGGGGCAGCTAGGCAGTAACTTAAAATCGAGACTTAGTCTCTTTTTGAACCATTTTGTTTCATCTTGGGCAATTTGGGGAGCTTACAAAAGAGAGATTCGACCTAGCAACTGTAAGGTAAGTAATTCCTACCATAAAGTGAGTTTAATACTTGAATATTTAGGTAGATTAACACATTAAATTAGTAGAAATCATGGGTTTAGAGTAAAACCTAGGTTTTTGATAAAAAATAAGAAATTACCAAGGAACTTGTTATGAAATCATGCAAAAACTATATAATATTGATCCTTAGGTGATGGGTGATTATTTCCCTTGAAAATATTCAGAATCCGAGCATGTGGGCTCAAGGGTGTATTTTGGAATTTTTGAAAATTAGGTTTAATTAATCATTTAAATAAGAGAATTGATGGCTAGTTTCGAGTCCTCGGGCGTCGAATTTGGAGTTTCGGGCACGTTCTTGATCCGGAAAAGTAGGTTTGACACGAGGTAAGTCTCCTTTCTAACCTTGTAAGAGGAAATTGTCCCCATAGGTAAAATAATTAAATATGTGCTACTATTTGTGGGGGCTACGTACGCACGAGGTGATGGGAGTCCGTGCGTAGCTACTGTTATGCTTATGTATGGGTAGTCTAGGACCCAAAAGCATGTTTTATTTCCCGTATTTGTAACGTTACTGATGAATTTTAAATGTTTAAACCTTATGGAACTTGGAAAATGAATTTCTAGAAAATATGTAGACACTATTTTCGTGAACATTAAAAGAGAATTTTATCACTTCTTTGAGTAATTGTTTCCTGATAAAATATGAATTTACTGTTTGAATGTGTGTATCTTTGAGTACCCGAGTCGCATGTGTCATTCACGAGTGGGGTAACTCTATTATTTATATATAACCGTGTCGCATAATCGATTCACGAGCGGGGTAATATATGAATCTATGGTTCGAGTCGTTCGACCCTTCGACAGTGCATAGTTTACATTTATCGTTGGTTCGGGCCGTTCGACCCTCGGCATTACTTGCGCATGATATTTGATGAATACCATCTGTGATTTGAACTTTTAAATTTCTTTAAGATATAATTTGCTAATTGAAATGGCGGAAGCTGGAATTTATAAATTTATGGAAGAAATTGTCCTTTCTTGTTGTTATCTGCTAATTGATTTTTAACACCCATGTTTGGCATCACACTTGTTTATATTAAATTAACCTCTAGCAAGTGTCAAAGTTGACCTCTCGTCACTACTTCTTCGAGGTTAGGCGGGATACTTACTGAGTACACATTTTCGTCCTCATACTACACTTGTTGTGCATTATGTTGCACAAGTACATGCACACCTATTGGCCCCGCTTGACACAGTGGTGCGGCTGTTATGGGGACTTAGGTGGCTTTCCTCTCGAGACGACCCACATCCGGCAGAGTCTCCCTCAGATGTATAACACTGTATTTTTATTTCTTTGTCCAGTTTGTACTCCGGACAAATATTGTATTATATGTATATTTCCTAGAAATTTCTCATGCACTTGTGACACGGGGTCCAGGGATGATTTTGGGATGTATTTGTTAATGGAAGTGTTAAAACCTTGTTATTTACTCAGTAAATGTTTATTGATTTTCATATAATGAAATGAAAAGTAACGGTTTCAAAATACTAAAATGGAAATTTTAATTAACTATTTAGTGTTGTCTTGCCTGTCGGTGGTGTCCGGCGCCATCACGACCTTAATGGATTTTGGGTCGTGACAACGTGGTATCAGAGTAATAGGTTCCCTTTGGTCTCACGAGTCATGAGCAAGTCTAGTAGAGTCTTGCGGATCGGTACGGAGACGTATGTGCTTATCTTCGAGAGGCTACATGGCTATTAGGAGTACTCCCTTCTTGATTCCTCATCGTGCGATTTGATTCCTTTGAGGCTTATGCCTACGTTTATTCCTACTCAATCTTAAGCTTTGCGAAGCGCTTGCTATAAATCGGGAATTGAGGAATTGTAATTGTACTTCAGATGAGGTGCGGGATGTTTCTCCCTGCAAAGTTGATAGGGCTATTGTCGTTGCTCTGCGGAAGGATATTATGTGGTTTCAACTCAATGGTTGTATTTCTGAGAGCATTGAGGCTATGCTCAGGCTGCTATGATTCTTATGATTGGTTATCGCACGGTATTGATGTGATGGTAGGATGCTAGCCCATACGTCGGGGCAATGAATGACTTGAAAGGAGGTCTTCTTAGAGCGTGATTCCGAGATCTCAGTGTTCTATCTTTGGCACTGGAAAGGCAATTGGACTATAAATGTTCAAGTTTGGGCTGGTAGAGTAATGAGACTGGTGATACGCTCAAATTACAATTTAAAATAGTGTGCGGTCGAAGTCAAATATAATAACCCAACAAGGTTGGGGTTGAATCCTACAGGGAATAGGTGTGAAAATATTACTTTGATAGTGTGATTCTTAACTCAAATCATAATTCCATTCCATTAGTGAACGGGAATATGGGGGTTGGTTGTGTAATAATCTAATAGAAGTAGTAGCAATGAGAATTAATTAAAGTTGTAGTTAATATGATTGAGTGAACCAAGGTTGTGTCCCTTTTAATGAAGTGTAATGCAAATGGGTATTAATATGATATATTTCTAATGGGAAGTTCTTGATATGCAATTGATTTCTAAATGACTACCCAATATTTTCCAATAATAGAGTAGTATTTCCTCTTTATAATCTTCCCAAATATAAAAGAGTTGCAATAAAACCAAATCACCTTATGCCAAATAGAACCATCTTATTCCTAAGTGATTTTATTAAACAAGGTTTAAAGCCTTGAGTCTTTGATATTTACTCTTACCAATTCTAACCCACTTTTCCAAGCTAAGAAAGAATTTATGGCATAAGTTAATGTTTGCAACCACTAACAATAAATATACAATGAATAGTAAATAAATATCAACAACCCATTATGCATATATTCAATATTAAATACCCAAATACATAACACCTATTTAGGGTCCACCACCTTAGTATTTAAAGCTAGCTACTCATAATAAATGACAAAAAACTAAGAGTATTAAGTGTCATGAATGCTTACAAACCAAGAATGAAGTGCTCTCATGCTTCCAAAAAGGAGAGAATATTTAATAGGGGAATGTTCTTCAAAGACTAGAAAAGACTAACCCACAAAGCCCAAGTAAATCCTTTTATAGTGGGCCAAAAGTCGGGTAGAAAACGGACAAAAATTCCCCTGCAGGCAGGTTATGCGATCGCATTCCTGTCGCATAACAGAAATGCCGTTCGCATTCTTCACGTTCTCATCGCATCTCTAAACCCTAGTTTCCTGGTCGTCACCGCATTGTTGATCTGCGGTTCTCATTGTTGATATGCGACCGCAGATTGGCATCGCATTCTTGAGGCGGCTTCAGGCACCAGGGATTCTGCGGTTAATTCTGCGGCTCGCATGTGAGTTATGCGGTCGCATAATCGACCGCATTTTAGCTCTTGAAATTTGCCTATCTTTCTGTTGAGGTCTGCGATCCCTGGGTGCGTTATGCGATTCGCATCTTAGTTATGCGATGTCCTCTTGTCAGATATGTGATCGCATAGTGTTGTTTTCCTCACTTTTTAACTTCTTTGCTCTCTTTTTCATGGTCTTGAGTATTTACACCTCATGCACTGCAAAACATCAAAATTCTATAAGTATAAAGGGTAAATGCTCTTGAAACAAGCTATAATCTAAGCAAATTGGTATTAAATGTGCCAAAATTCTCCGGCATATTAACACCCCCAACTTAAACTCTTGCTTGTCCTCAAGCAACTAAAATGACTCTATCTTAGCCTAGACTTCAACTACAGGACCGAAAACAACTATGACCACGGACAGTGTTAAGTATTAGTACTACAAGCATGCATTTCATCCAATTACCCGTCATCAAAAGTTGCTACTATTTACATGGAAACTACTCAACTTCTGAACTTTGAGCCTCGAGCTATTTGACAAAATGTTACTCTCAGCTGAGTGTACTTGCACCCGACTTCAAGAACTCAACTACTGTTACACTCTACAGTACATGTGCCCTCACCATAAAGAAAGGAAGTCCCAACTCACAATATTTACAATGACAACAACAAGGGACATATTTACACAAACACTCACACTCACAAAGAATTTCAAGTGTTACAACACATCATACCATAGGCTTGCCCTTATTTTAATTCGTCGCCATTTTAAGAACATTCGGTTGGAGATCCCATAAGGACTTTCTGGCTTGTAATGTAGGCTTAGGGAAGGGTTAGATAATCATTTGGGTACAAGTGACTACACCCTCCTTGAACACTACTCACATCTTTCTCTTTCAGTGCCATTGCTTCTTTTTAAGTCCCATGGCCTCATTGGTGTTTAGCTACCAACGTAGAACTACCTCACTAAATTTCTTCAAAGCTTTCATATATATATAATTTGTTTACATACATTTGTATCTCTCTTTTTTTTTTATTTTTTTTTATTTTGGAGCTTGAACAATTTCCATTTGAATCCTTTGAGGTATATGTTGTACACTCAATATACAACCTAGCCAATCTCCAATTCTATCACAAAACCCCCAACTTGCCTCATTTTCAATATTTAAGGAGGGACGGGTTCAAAAGAGGGGATTACTTTTCAAAACGGGAAAGGCTTGTAATGAGGTTTCCAACAAAAAGGCTAAAGGCTCAAATGGGAAACTAGTGGTATTCATGCAAACATTTGGTAGCTTGAAAGGTTCACTGGCTTTCTCAATATCACAAAGACTTCCTAAGGTCATTTCTCCAACTCAATGTACTTATTATTAGCATCGAAAAACCAACTGGGCAAGTTCTAGCTGACAGAAGTAAACACAAGAATTATTGACACAAGCATCTAACACACACGACACATGACTGTTTAGTTCAACATCGTTTTAGCTCAAGAGTCAGGGCTTGCCGACTCAAAACTTTCATTATTTACATGTAAAAATCTAAGTACACATAGAGTGAAAAGGCGAGCCTCAAGTTCACAGAGTTGATTTTCTTCTCTTTTTCTTTATAGGAAGGGTATGGATTATTTACAGTACATGCTTGAGACTAGACACTTACACTAAACCGGTCAATACGTTTCGTCCTAGTGCCATGATTCAACTATTACACCCTTGGAAAAGAACCCGGAGAAGAAAAACCAAAGGGAATTCATTACTAACTAAGGAAAACTCGACATAGGCTAGCAATATTTTTTTTTTTATATTTTATAAAGTGCAAACAAAAGTTAATATCATAAAAGAAATATGTACATTGGTTTACTGACAACTTGGGGCTATAAAATAAACAAAAACAAAAACAAAAACCATTCATAACATAGAACAAAAAATAGTATCATATTATCCAAGTTGTCACAAAAAGTAAGTACAACCACCACCCCCAACCAAAGAGTCTGCATTGTCCCAAATGCATAAGAAATGTAAAGACAGAGTTAGGAGCTCCCTAGGGCGCGCTAAGCGCTACGGGAGTCGATGATATGCTGTGTGGGGAAGGGGTCCTCAACCGCCACAGAAATAGGAGCATCTGACTGCTCAGTAGGAGGAATAACAGCCAGTGGTGGTGGTGCAGGGCCAGCGGCAAGAGTGATAGGAGTCTGAGAGTTGATGCCCTCAGCTGTTGACTGCTGAACTGAGGTTGTGGCACCTGTGTCCTCCAAAGAACGGTAAATAGCAAGCTGCATGAGTACCTCCTCTGTCGGCTCCGCAACTGTAGCAATAGTAGTAATAGCAACTCCCTTGACCTTCTCCTGAGGGCCCTGCTCCTCATCAGAAGAAGAGGAATCCTCCTCTGACGACTCGTCATGGGACTCTGAAGAATGTCCGGAACCCTCTCTTGAAGGTAGATCAACAGCTTCATGAGGGGGTGGAGACGGAGGGACAATCAGAGCGGCCTGGTCTGTCATCAGTGTGGAGAAATCGAGTCCTAGCCCAGGCACGGAGGTACAAACTCCCTACTCCCCTTCCTTGGGCAGGAGGGATGCGAAGTCAAACTCTAGGTGCTGTAGTCGGTGGCGCTCAGTCTTCAGAGTGGACACATCGGTCCGGACCTCTGGTAAGTATCTAACCTCACCTCTCTCCACCTTTTCGATGCATGCCTCAAGTTATTGAAGGCGACCCTCAAGAGCAGCCACTGAAGACTGAATAGGAGTAAGGGCCTACTGGATCAAAGTGGGAAGCTCACTCACAAGCTTGTCGACCTTAGCATTGGTGTGCTGAGCTAGGCGACCAAGCTGGGAGAGAACAGGCAGCGGGATGGCCGAGGGGGCACTAGCACTGGTAGCTGGCTGGGAGGAAGTAGTGGGTGGCACTGCTGGAGAAGGCTGAGACTCTGAGGGCAGTGTAGAAGGCTGAGGCTCTGAGGGCTCTTCCTCTGTAGGGGTAGGCAAATGGATGACTGGAGGGGCAGCTGCTGCCCTGGGCCTCGCATCACTAATACGTGTGATATTGATATCCTTGTCGGCCTTTGTTTTCTTGTCACATGAAGGTATAAGAGGGACCTTAGCAGCTCGGCACAATGCGGTGATGAGGCAGGGGAAAGGAAATGAATTCTTCTTCTGCCAAGCTCGGACCCCAATCTGTTGAAAAATAATGTTAGTCACATCCACATTGATTCCTGACATAATGCAAGCAACGAGAATGGCTTTCTCGATACTTATATCTATTTCGTTCCTTGAGGGAATCAGACGGGATACGACAAAAGCAAGCCAAAACCTCCCTTCCCTCGTGAGATCTTCTTTGTAAATCATGTGGTTAGGATCGATCCAGGCCGGAGTCCCTCTTGCAATCACAGAGGTGACCCAAGCACGCTCTCCATCATTGTTGGCCAGCTTGGCCTAATATTCTGTTGTACTTGGGCTCGGCGTTGAAAAATACTGAGCATGGATAGCGGCGCGGTGACAAGCTACATCCACCCCCCTGACTAACACTTTCTCACTGAAGATTTTGTACTCTCCAAGGGGCTCGGTGAAACATTCCCATTTTCTACATTTTATGTTTTCTAGAATATGGGGGTACCGCTCTTGCAGGCCATTGAGACTTAACCTTTTCTCAGGAAGGATCTTTCTTTTGCTCAGATCCTCCCGGTACAGCTCTCTAGATAGGGGCAATGGAAACGTAGCTGGTAGTCATCCCCCTGTTTCCTCTGCACCTCAGCTTCCAAGTTTACCTCCGGTTCAGTAGCCCCCTCATCAGATTGGGAGGAATTTTCAACTATGTTCTGTGGAGGTGCTTGTCGTGCACGCTTGGATGGAGGTGCCAGCCTGCTTGTGGAGGCTCTCTTATCAGCGGCTGATGTATTCTTGCGACCCATTGATGCAAAGAGAAAATACGTGTGAGTGGATGGACGGACAAAATAAAAATAAATTACGAAAAGATGCAAAAAAGGGCAGAAAATTTTCTTATGCGACGAGCTATGCGATCACATTACCACAATGCGAATCGCAAACCTATCACATAAGCAAACAAAGTTAAACAAAGGCACTAATGCGATGGCATATGCGATCGCATAACCACTATGCGGTTCGCATATGCATCGCAGAAGTGCATGGACAAAAATAGAAACAATTATGTGATCGCATAACCCACCGCAAGGGTGAGTATGCGATCGCAGACAGATCGCATACTGTGAGTTAGTCTTGGGGAACATTCTGTTGAAGGGTGCGACGCAAATGCGAACCGCATTCCGACTACGCGATCGCAAATGCGTCGCATAAGTCGTCGTCTCCAACATGCCTCGGGCCAGATTCGCGACACAAATGCTGTCCGCAATTTAGAAATGCGAACCGCATATGCTACAATTACAGTTGTCTAGCCCTAATTTTGGCGGATTTATGCACCTTTCAATTTCCCCATTCCTAAATATCAATAAAAAGTCTATCATTTCCCCCCCCCCCCCCCAACACCAAAATTTTTAAA